>ML400448.1:389-11831 GCA_005239525.1 Nicotiana knightiana | reverse complement strand
ATAGATGTCGAATACCCTATTTAACCGAACGAGTAGAATATCAACCTAATAGCATCATGAAAAATACTTCAGCTATGATCCCAATGTCTTTCACAGAAGGTCTTTCTAGCAATAGAATAGTAAAATATCACATTTGGCGTCTTAGGAATTTCCCAGAATTCGTGCTAAAAGGAAGGACAGAGCTTAGCCTTAACATACCTCTCCAACGAACGTCAGAATGCCAGTAGTTCCTTCACGAACATTGTTCCTTACGTCCTAAGCTTCACAAACGCTATATATATGAAACTTATACGCACCTATAAACAGTTCATAATTGAGTTTAAATCAGCAGATTTTCCATATGACCCTAACTTGACGAAATGTCCGTAGAACTTTGGAAAAACGATCATAAAAGAGTCCGAAGATGATTACCTTGGCTAGCCAAGTATAAAGCTTGAAGAACCAGCAAGAACAAAAAATTCCTATCTTCCAAAAATAGCTCCAAACACAGCTAATAGAAGGGGAAAACGATTGCAAAGCGTAGAGATTGCATTTCTAGGCACGGGGGCAAACTTTAATGATATAAATCGTTTAAAATGCACCTTAATCACTCAAGAACACCATGGAACCCTCTCTTCAGATTTCTCATTGTTTTGGGACGAATATGAAATGTTTTGGGGTCTTAAAAGTTGGATTTTCCGACTTATACTACTTGTTTGACCCGACCCGGTTCGCGACCCGGTTTCAGCCCGGACAGTCCATGGTAAAACAGTCTTAACTTCTTACTGCGATGTCGGTTTGATGTAAAGTTTTTTTGGTTGAGAATTAGACTCGTAGACCTTCGATTAGATAGGTTGTGAGTCCCATAAGTCTTTATATATTGGGAGAAATGATCTGATACATTTGACCCAAAGTTTAGAAAATTTATTAGAGAAATTTACGATAACTTTTGCCGACCTTTATTTCACAACTTGATTGACTCCAAAAATTAACATGTGACCAGTGTGATATTTTAATACCTCATAAAACATTATTCTTAGAATATTAGACACTCTTAGTCTTATCCCACAGGTGCAAGTTAACTTAAACCTTCCGAACGCGCGGGGTGCTACCCGAGCCATTTCTTTAACCATGAACCTTTGTTTAAGGGATTCCTTTGACCTAAAGCTTTAGCTTAGTTCCTTGATATTACCACACATTTTCAATCTTATTCTCCCAATGTGCTATACCCAATCAAATATACCTAATATGACAACGCGACATTACGTATATTACGTAAGAGAAGAGAAAAAAATACATGGGGTCTCACAATCTGAGCCAAACTCTCTGAAGTAAAAGTAGTGGCCACAAGAATGAAGTGTGTTGATTTGGTCAACCTGTCTACAATAACCCAAACCGCATCAAACTTCTGTAAGGTCCGCGACAACCTGATTATAAAGTCCATAATAATGCTCTCCCATTTCTACTCAAGTATAGGCATCTGCTGGAGTAGGCCTCCTGGCCTCTAGTGCTCATACTTAACCTGTTGGCAGTTTAGACATCTAGCCACATACTCCACTATGTATTTCTTCGTCCGCCGCCACCAGTAGTGCTGCCTCAAGTCACGATACATCTTCGTGGCACCTGTATGAATAGAATACTGTGAACTGTGTGCCTCCTCTAGAATCCTCTCCCTCAGGCCATAAACATTAGGAACACATAGGCGACCCAGAATTCGCAGGACACCATCATTGCCAATAGAAACCTCCTTGGTACCACCCTGTAGTACCATCTCTCTAAGAACTGCCAAATGCGGATCATCGAACTGCCGAACCTTGATCTACCCCAATAAAGAAGACTGAGCAACAACACATGCAAGAACTCGGCTGGGCTCTGAAATGTCCAGCCTCACAAGTCTGTTAGCCGAGGACTGAATGTCCAAAGCTAGTGGCCTCTCCTCCGCTGAAATGAATGCCAAGCTACCCATACTCTCCGCCTTCCTGATTAAGGCGTCAGCAACCACATTCGCCTTGCCGGGATGATAAAGAATGGTGATGTCATAGTCCTTCAGTAACTCAAGCCATCTACGCTGTCTCAAATTAAGGTCCCTTTGCTTGAACAAGTGTTGCAAGCTGCGGTGGTCGGTATAAACCTCACAAGACACTCCATACAAGTAATGCCTCCAAATCTTAAGCTCATGAACAATCGCTGCCAGCTCCAAATCGTGCATAGGGTAGTTCTTCACATGAATCTTCAACTGACGTGAAGCATATGCAATAACTCATCCCTCCTGCATCAATACACATACTAAGCCAACATGTGAAACGTTGCAATAAACTGTATACATCTCTGAACTGGAAGGCAACACTAGAACTGGTGTTGTGGTCAATGCTGCCTTGAGATTCTGAAAGCTCGCCTCACACATGTCGGACCATCTGAATGGGGCACACTTCTGGGTCAATCTAGTTAGAGGGGCTGCAATGGATGAAAAACCCTCTACAAACCAACGATAATAACCTGCCAATCCTAGGAAACTCCTGATCTCGATCGCTGAAGTAGGACGTAGACAACTTTGAACTTCTTCAATCTTCTTAGGATAAACCTTGATACCCTCTCCGGACACCACATGTCCCAAGAATGCTACTGAATCTAACCAAAACTCACACTTGGAGAACTTAGCATACAACTTTTGTTCCCGTAAAGTCTGGAGCACTACTCTCAAATGTTGCTCATGCTCCCCCAGGCTACGTGAGTAGATCAAGATGTCATCAATGAAGACTATGACAAAGGAATTGATATAAGGCCTGAACACCCTGTTCATCAAATCCATGAACGCGGCTGAGGCATTAGTCAAACCAAAGGACATCACCAGGAACTCGTAATGGCCATATCTAGTACGGAAGGCAGTCTTCGGAACGTCTGAGTCCCGAATCCTCAACTGATGATACCCAGATCTCATGTCGATCTTAGAAAGCACTCTAGTACCCTGAAACTAGTCAAACAAATTATCGATACGCCGCAATGGGTACTTGTTCTTGATTGTAAATTTTTTCAACTGGCGGTAGTCAATACATATCCGCATAGTCCCATCCTTCTTCTTCACAAATAACGCTGGAGCACCTCAAGGCGATACACTCGGTCTGATAAATCCCTCAGCTAACTCCTCAAGTTGTTCTTTCAATTCTTTCAATTCTTTTGGAGCCATACGGTACATTAGAATGGATATAGGATGGGTGCCTGGAGCCAAGTAAATACAAAAATTGATATCACGCTCTAGCAGCATGCCTGGGAGGTCCAAAGGAAACACATCGACAAAATCATGAACTACTGGAACTGAATCAATCGTCGGAGACTCTACGGTGGTGTCCCGCACATAAGCGAGATAAGCCAAGCAACCCTTCTCGACCATACGTCGAGCCTTCAGGAAAGAAACAACCCGACTAGTTGCAATAACTGAGGAACCTCTCCACTCCAATCTCGGCAACTCAGGCATGGCTAGCGTAACAGTCGTGGCATGACAATCCCAGATGGCGTGATAATGAGATAACCAGTCCATGCCCAGGATGACCTCAAAGTCTGTCATATCAAGTAACAAGAGGTCCGCTCTAGTATCGAACCCACATAATAAGATCTCACAGGACGGATAGATCTGGTCCAACACCACAAGAGTGGACACATGAATAGGAGTACTCAAAGACTCACGAGGATGTGATGACCCAAAAGGGTCATCCCATATATTCTATCTAATTATGTGTTCCGAGGTCGTGAAAACCTCCTTCTATCTCACCTCAATTTGCGTGTGCAGCCCGGGCGTGTAGCCGGGAAGCCTTTATGTGAAAAAATTGATAAAAATGAAAATTTTGTATTGAAAATTTGAATAAAGTTGACTTCGGTCAACGTTTTTGGTAAACGGACCCGGATCCGGACCCGTGATTTGACGGTCCCGGAGGGTCCATAGAAAAATATGGGACTTGGACGTATGCCCGGAATCGAATTCCGAGGTCCCAAGCCTGAAAAATAAATTCTTAAAGAAATTATTTCTGAAAAATATAAAGGTTTTTGAAAATGAAATTTGAGGTGAAACCTGTGATATCGGGCCCGTATTATAATTTCGAAGCCCGGTACAGGTTCGATATGATTTATATGTGTTATCTGTGAAATTTTGTAAGAAACAGACTTAAATTGACGCGATTCGGACCTTAAATAGAAAACTTAATGTTTGTACAAGTTTGAAGAATTTTCATGGGCTTTTAGTTTAATTCATTGTGTTAGTGTCGTTTTATGTGGTTTGAAACCTCGAGCGAGTCCGTGTTAGGTTATATGACTTGTGTGTGTGGTTGGACGGGGTCCCGGGGGGCCTCGAGTACGTTTAGGATGCTCATCGGGTGTTATTAGCACTTGGGAGGCAGCTGAGCCATTGCTGGTTCTGGTGTCTCGCACCTGTGATGGATTTTCCGCAGGTGCGGCGAGGAGCTCGCAGGTGCAGACTTATCCCAATCCCCCAATCCTCGCAGGTGTGGTGTGTTTTCCGCAGATGCGGAGCCGTGAGTGTGTCCATTTGACCGCAGGTGCGACCCCAAGATTTTGGTGGGTTTTCGCACCTGCGATGGTATTTCCGCAGGTGCGGTCCCAAGGGCGCAGGTGCGGAATTGCTGGGCAATTATATCAAATCCGAGGGTTTATGTTATTTTCACCATTTTCGAATTGGGGAGCTCGGGAGAGTCAATTTTTGGAGGCTTTTGCACCCGGGTAACTTGGGTAGGTGATTTCTAACCATTATAGACCAATTTCGATGATTCCAATCTTAAAATCAAACCTTTAATTTCGAAAATTTTGGGTAGAAAATGGGATAAACTTCATAGACCAAATTATTGAGTTTTGATTGGGTTTTTGACCTCTGATTTGAGAGATTTTCATATATTTAGACTCGTGAGTGAATGGGTGTCCGAAAAATATAATTTTTACCCGATTCCGAGACGTGGGCCCGGGAACTTTTTGGGCGAATTTCCTAATTTCGCATATTAGCTTCGGACTTATTAATTATTTTGTTTCCTTGTGATTATATTTACTCTATGCAATCGAATTGTCTAGATTTATCTCACCCGGAGTTGAGTACTCGTGGCAAGAGCATGATATTGAGTTGATTAGCACAGTCAAGGTAAGTATCTTGCCTAACCTTTTGTGGGGGAACTACCCATTAGGATTGAGTCTTTTATGTTGATTGTAGTCCGCGTACGCGAGGTGACGAGTGTGTACTCGAACTTATTTGCAAATAGATTGCCCTTTAGGGAGTTTTGGGTCCTTATGTTCCCCGTATATGAATTGAACTTGTTATATCTGAATTCCTGATTCCTAATCTCATCTCCTCATGTTCAAGTTAGAAGTAATTGCCTAGCATTCCTTGTTTCTTATATGATCTTAATTGACTTAAATGAAGACTTTCTTTTTCCTACCGTTATGCTATGTCTTCCTTCATATGCTGCATATTTACTGAGCATATTTCAAACTGAGTTTATTCGGTGAAGCTAATTGTCTAAGTGAGATTGGTTATAGCTAATTCCCTTGCCGGGATGATTTGGTTTCTTGGTTGCGAACTTGAATGTATAGAATCATTGCTATATTTGTCTTGTTTTCCCCTCGTTATGCTGTTCTCTCTTCGTGCTTGGAATTCCTCTCAGTGGCTACTTCTTATGAGCGAGTTGTTACCATTTTTGTGATTTAAGTCTTTGTATTGATTTCCTCATCGCACTTTGTATTCGGCCTTGTTTGTTTTCTCACCGGTTGTGGCAATATATGTTGTTTCTGTCGCATTCTGGTTGTTTTCCTCAGTGGATACATTTCATATTTAAATTGGGACTACAGACAGAGATCCGGGAGCTTTCCCCCTGTACTGCATTGCATATTTAAATTGGGACTACGGACAGAGATCTGAGAGTTTCCCCCTGTACTGCATCACATATTTAAATTGGGACTACGGACAGAGATCTGAGAGCTTTCCCCCTGTACTGCATCACATATTTAAATTGGGACTACAGACAGAGATCCGGGAGCTTTCCCCCTATATTACATCGCATATTTAAATTGGGACTACGGACAAAGATCCGGGAGCTTTCCCCCTGTACTGCATCGCATATTTAAATTGGGACTACTGACAGAGATCCGGGAGCTTTCCCCATGTACTGCATTGCATGAAAAATTCTGAGTGGCGGACTCAGTTCTGGTAGTTTATGATTGAGGAGATTTGAATCGAAAGATATAAATATATATATTGAAAAGTATAGCTGAAAAGAAAATATCTCCAGGAAAAGTTATGTCTAAAGGAATTCTTTTCGAAAGTATATTTGAAAAACATTTGTCTTGCATAATGATGATATTTGAAAAAGCAGTACTTGGGAAAATATATTTTGAACATCATGTATGTTGATGATATTTGAAAGAGCAGTACTTGGGAAAATATATTTTGAACATCACGTATTTTGATGATATTTGAAAGAGCAGTACTTGGGAAAATATATTTTGAACATCACGTATTTTGATGATTTTTGAAAGAGCGGTACTTGGGAAAATATATTTTGAACATCACGTATTTTGATGATACTTGAAAGAGCAGTATTTGGGAAAGTGTATTTGAACACCCCGTATTTGAAGAGACTATGTTATTAAGATTTCTCTTCATAAAAATATATAATTATACATTCAGAGAAAGTATGTTTCAAAGAAGAAATTTCTCTATTCCGAAATGATTATATCTTTAAAATTTTCAAAATGAACTCACAATTTAAAGGTTTTCACACGAAAGTTTGACCAGTTTTATTGAGTCATTGGCTAAGGCCCGACGTGAATAAATTGATGTAGTGTTGAGTTGCTTGTGTTTTTGTTGGGTTGTAGTTCCCGCCATTTGAATTGAATCCTTTCCATTCTCTTTGCGTATTTCTATTATGCTGTCTGTTGATCGTGATTATTGAATTTTCTTCCGTATTATTCGATCGTATCGTTAATTACATTGAGAAATCTTTAGATAGATATTTTGGATCGGTCATTTATACATCTTGCCTTTTTACTTATTAGACCGGTGGCATCTTGACTAGTCCTCGTCACTACTTCACCGAGGTTAGTCTTGATACTTACTGAGCACCGTTGTGGTGTGCTCATACTACACTTCTGCACATTTTTGTGTGCAGCTTCAGGTTATGGTTGTTGGTAGCTGCACAGATTGTTGCTGAGGAGACTCAAGGTAACCTGCTGCTACGTTCGCAGGCTTCGGAGTCACCTTCCTGTTTTATTTCTATTCAACTATACTTACTTATTCCTAGGCAGTTGTACTTAGATTTGATAGAAAGATTTCGTAGAGCTTATGACTTGTACTTACCAGGTTTTGGAAAATTTTAAAATCTGTCAAGAATTCTATTTCGATTTTTTTTTAAAATTCCTTTATTATTGTTGTTGTTCAGTGGAAATGTTAGGCTTACCTAGTCCCTAAGACTAGGTGCCATCACGATACCCAACAGAGGGAAATTTGGGTCATGACAGAGGAACTCCCAGAAAATGAGCAAACAAAGATGATACATATGAATAGGTAGACCCTGGATCAAATAATACTGAAGCCTCCTCACCGCAGACAGAGATGATACCTGTGATAACGGCGTCTAAGGCTAATGCATCTGGTCTGGCCGGAAAAGCATAAAATCTGGTTGGAGCACCGGCTGGCTGGCCTCCACTCGACTGAATAGTAGCTGGCTGGCCTCCACCTCTAGGACGACCCTTACCTACCTATCCTCCACCTCTGGGTGGCCGGACTGCTTGTGCTGAAATCATAAGCTGATGACCCTGCTGCACTGCCTTGCCCCGAAGCCTGAGGCAGTACCTCTTCATGTGACATGGATCCCCACACTCGTAACAACCTCTCAGCACCATAGACTGCTGCCCTGAAGACTGGCCCTAGTGGACGGATACCTACCGAAGGAATCCTGGATGGCTGGGGGCGGTATGGACTTTCTAACATGGACTGAAATAGGTGCTGGAAGAACCCTGATGACCAGAATACCCGCTGGAGGAAGCCTGAATAGCCGGTGGACGATAAGAACTCTCCGGCATAGCGCTGAAATAAGGCCTCATCGTAGCGCCTTGAAGAGGTGGTGGTGGTGCTGAATATGGGGCCCTGCTGAGCTGGTCCCTCCCAAACTGGCCTCTGTCCCAAACCGGAGCACCTCTGAAATCTCCAGAAAATCGAGCTCTCTTATCCTGCTGCCCCTACTCCCTACCCCACAGACGATAACCCTCAATTCTGCGGGCGATCTCCACTACTAGCTGATAAGAAGTCCCCATCTCCACCTCTCGGGCAATGTTGGCCCTAATACCAGAGTGCAACCCTACTACAAATCTCCACAGTCTCTCTGCATCAGTAGGAAGTATCATGAGTGCGTGACGAGACAACTCAGAAAACCTCGCCTCATAGTCGGTCACTGTCAGATGACCCTGCTCAAGCTGCTCGAACTGGTACCGTAGCTCTTCCCTCTCAGAGGGTGGAATATACCTGTCCAGGAATAACTGAATGAACTGCTCCCAGGTGATGGGAGGAGAATCCGCTGGCCTGCCAAGAACATAAGTCTGCCACTATCTGCAGGCTCTACCCTCTAGCTGAAAAATGGTGAAGTCAACCCCATGAGACTCTAGTATCCTCATATTGTGCAGCCTATCCCTGCACCTACCAATAAAATCCTGAGCATCCTCATGACGCTCTCCCCCGAAGACAGGAGGGTGAAGTCTAGTCCATCCGCCCAGTAACTTCTACGGATCGCCGTCCGCAGCTGGTCGGGGCTCAGGTGCCACTACTGCAACTGGCTGGGCCCCGCCCACGGGTAGGGTACTCAGAGTCTGATAAATTGCAGCTGCATGTCCTGGGGCCTGGGCAGTAGGGGTATGTGCTCCCCCTCCCGCCTGAGATGTGGCCGGGTCTGCTGGAAATAAACCAGCTGGGTCATAGTGTCCATGAACCGCATCATCTGGCCCATGAACTCCTAAAATCCCGGCGCTGTCATGAAAGCCCCTGGGGCACGATCTACTACGAGCACCTCGCCTTGCTCCCCGATGATAGGGTCCTCTACTGGTGGTGCAACTGGGGCAGCTCTAGGATGCCCTCGTCCCCTACCTCGGGCTGATTCCCTCCCCCGGCCTCTGCCTTGGCCTCTAGCAATGGGGGGAGCAGCTCCTCCCAGGTCCGGATCGTCAGCCGTGCGCGTCCTTATCATATCTGTGAGAGAATAGAAGAGTGAGATTTAATATACTACCAACAACACAACAGAAGATGAATAAAGGGAGATTTCCTAACACCATACAGCCTCCCGAAGATAAATACAGACGTCTCTGTACCGATCTGCAAGACTCTATTGGTTTTTGTTGTTACTTGTGAGACCTACGTGAACCTAGAGCTCCGATACCAAGTTGTCACGACCCAAATCCTAATCTAGGTC
The DNA here is from genome assembly GCA_005239525.1 of Nicotiana knightiana. Lineage (NCBI taxonomy): Eukaryota > Viridiplantae > Streptophyta > Magnoliopsida > Solanales > Solanaceae > Nicotiana > Nicotiana knightiana. The sequence goes on along the minus strand of ML400448.1, from coordinate 2,403 downwards.
GCGATGGCGCCCAACGTCGATGTTAGGCTAGCCAACCTTATTAGTCTAGTGTGTCCCATTAAATTTTATCAAACTTTATTAACAATACTTTGAGTTCTTGTTGCAAGCATGAGGAAAGAATTACAAGCATCAAAGACAATTTAACTGAAATAACCAAAAGTTAAGTTTTAAATAGATACATGCCCAAAAGAATAGTCTACCAATGTGTGTACCAGGAACTGGTGTCACAAGTTTACAGGCATCTAGTAGAAGGAACCAAAAGAATACATCTACCCTACTGTCTGAGAGGATATAGACAAAATAACACATAAAAAAAGGAAAAGATTCCAACGTGCTGCTGACCGGCATCAAGAACGTGCTCTGCGCTGACAACCAGATGTACCCACCTCAGAACCTGTACAATTAAGTACAATTAAGCAAAAACATCATGTACCCAGTAAGTATCCAGTCTAATCTCGAAGAATAGTGACGAGAGGTCGACTTGACACTCACTAGGGCCAAAACAATTTATTTAATTATAAGGCTAAGCATGAATATCAAAGCTGAATAACAATAAAGACAAGAAATGACAGTTCTTTCCACAAGTTCATTTAGGTGCCAACTCCTGTTAAACAGATTACAACTTATTCTTCAAGGCCTTTTTAACGGCTTAAAAATCATAGGAAAAACCAAGCAAATTAACATGCACACAGAATGTCCAGGACATACGGCTCGATCCAACAGAAAAATTAAATGTGCACTGCTGAAGGGTCGAACGGCGCGAACCATAGATGAATCTATTAACCTGCCGAAGCGAACGACCCGCTCCCATGAGAGTACTGGAGGAAATCACCCCCTCGCGAATTATAATTTGCGAAGCGGTTTCACATAAACAGTACATACTTCTAAATTCATTTTTCAAATTAACGACTTACTTGAGACCTTTAAATTCTTAAGATGTTGGTGTAAACTCTCACTCAATGATAACCACGCATATCAATCAATCAACAATGTTCACAAGGCATGGTATAAGCCTAAACTACCCGGACATAGCAAGAATAGTCACTACGCACGGACTCTTGTCACCTAGTACGTACGTAGTCCCCCACAATCATTCACATAATAAATTATTTCACCTATTCGGACAATTCCCTCTTACAAGGTTAGAAAGGAGACTTACCTCGTATCAAGCCTACTTCTCGATTCAAGAGTGCGCTCAAACCTCCAAATTTGACGCCCAACAACTCGAAACTAGCCAAACATTACATAAACTAGTCAATCTAGGATCGAAAGTTCATAATTCTATCATTTAAGTGATTATCCAAGCCAATTTGTAAGATTCTTAAAATTCACCCCCGGGCCCACATGCTCGGATTTTGGAAATTCTTAAAGAAAGTTGTTACCCATAACCTAAGGATTAATAATATATGATTTTTACTAGATTCCATAACAATATTCGTGGTTAAATCCCATTTTATTCAAAACCTTAGGTTTCACCCTAAACCCACAATTTTCACTAATCTTTGTGTGTTAATCTACCAAAAAACTAAGTAATAAACTCACATTAAGTAGTTAAATACATTACCTCAAGGTGTTAAGTCAAAATCTCTGTTTTTGGGAGCTCGTAAATCGCTCAAAGTGTGATAAATGCTCTCAAATAAGCCTAAGTCCCGATTTAAAACAACCTCGTTGCCTTCAGTCATTCCGCACCTGCGGCTCGTGGACCGCACCTACGGACCAGTGTCCGCATCTGCGGAAAGGGGAGGGGCTGGCCTGGGCCGCACCTGGGCAAGAAATCCCGCACCTGCGGTACCGCTTCTGCTAACTCCATTACAAAATGGAACGATTTGGCGAGGAAATTTCTTGCAAGGTTTTTTCCTTCAGGAAAAACTGCAAAGATCAGGAGTGAGATAGTCTCCTTTCGACAGAAAACGGGTGAATCTTTATATTCAGCATGGGAAAGGTTCAAGGGACTACTCAGAGACTGCCCTCATCACAATCAGTCAAACGAGGTGTTAGTTCACACTTTCATTGA
>ML400447.1:203414-219535 GCA_005239525.1 Nicotiana knightiana | reverse complement strand
TGATGTCTAGAACTTGCCCCGTGTGTGTGCAAAGCGAAATAGAAGTTTTGTTCAGTCTTGGAAGTGATATAGGCATTTCTTTGTTGAGCCAGCTATGTATATTTTACCCACCTAATTGTTATGTATCGTAGTTAACCCCGTTGAACCTATAATCCTGTTTCTTTGGCAATCACATTACAAGCCATACCCCTTTGTTTGAATCGATCTTATATTTGAACCTTGTCACCTCTCGTAAGCACTCGAAATGTGATGAAATATGGAAAAATTAAAGTGTGGGGTGGTAGGTTGGTTTATTGAGGGGAATAATTGAAGAAAGGTGCACTGTTTTGTCAAGTGTTTGAGCCCTAACGCCAGGCCTGGCCAGGCGTTAGCCAAGCATTTGGTCTCTAACGCCAGGCCTGGCTAATGCGTTAGCCAGGCATTTGGGGCTTAACGCCTGGTCCCTGGTCCGGTCAAATCCGAGTTTTGAAGATTTTAAGTGTTTCCCGGTTTGAATAGAAGTCTCCTACACGTTTAGGGTTTGTCCTAAACATATAAATAGACCCAAAAACACAACTTGAAGAGGGGGGATGCCATTAGAGACAAGAGACGCCTGTGGAATACTACTCAGAGAAGCAAAACATTGATTTTTTCAGCTTTTATTCATTACTTTGTAGTTTAATTATGCAAGTTATTTTAGAGTTCATTATTATGAGCATGAGTAGCTAATTTCCTTAATCTAGGGTTTTGGTGGAACCCGTTGGGGGATGAACTTATTGTGTTATTAATATAGTTTTGATTGGTTGATTAATCTCTATTTGTTCAACTACGTTCTTGTTGTAGTTGATTGAAGGGCCCTCAATTAGCTGTTCCTATTTATTATGTATCTACTTGAGAGAGAGTGCATATTTAGGTAGTTGTTTGAACAACATCACTCCCGGAGTATAGACGAAAGTCATAACCGAGGGTTTAGAGGTTGGATTAGAGATAACGATACCTCGGGTGCAATCTAAAGTGAACTGTAATGCAATCTAGCTAGCGTAACTTGAGAGAGTGCGTCTAGTAAATTATCATAATTACTTGAGAGAGATTTATGGTAGATAGAGTGTTCATGATTGATAGAGACAACTAATCAAACTATAAGAAGTATCCGAGAAGGAAGTTCACCGACGGGGAAAACCATAACCTTAGATCTTTATTATAATTGTTTACATCATATTGTTAGTTCATTGTTAGTTTATTAATTTTGTCAGTAGAAATAGTAAAACATTATCAATTGATATTCAAAAGTCTTGAGAAAATTGATTAAGTAAAAGTTTCGTATTCTGACGGCTTGATTGATACGTAAATTCCCTGTGGGATCGACTCTGGGCGTAATACCCCGGATTATATTTGCAGCGTCCGTTTAGTCTTTCTATAAGAGATAGTTGAGCGTGATCACTCTATCTCTCATTCTATGTTCTTTCCCCAATTTTTCTTCCTATGATGTTCTCTACTTTTTGTCCTTTCATGTTGTATATATTTTTAATGGAATTCATCAATGGATTTCAATCGTTTTACTATAGAATTTTAACTTAGCAATTTCCTTTCATGTTGCACAATTGGCGTTCAAACTGAAATTGTCAATCAATAGATTTTGAAGGTGTTTGACTCTTCACCACTGACAACCATTAAAAAGATTTGAAGCTTTAAAATCGAATTTGGGTTTTCAAAAATCACTATTTGTTTGGATTATGTGTTGTTGCAATAATTGAAAATATTGTTTGGAGTTTATATCTCAATTTTGAGGGTGTTTGGTGAAGACTAGACTTGATTTTGGCTGAATTTCAGATTGAAACTCGAAAAAGAAGTAGAACACATGACATACATTATACTTACAAAATTTGTAGTAAGTTGTATTATAATTGTATGTAAATTGTATTTTGGTGTAGTTATATATATTAATTTATTTGAATGTCGGATGAAAGTTAAAAAATAGTTGTATAATGTATGAATCGTTGTATAAAATTTGTATTTAAGTTATCAATACTATATTTTTACATAAAGTTATTGATATGTATCAAAATTGTATGAAGAGAGTAAGTATTGATTGGAATTTTAGAAAGGAAGAAGCACACACCACATACATTAGACTTATTTTCTCCAAATTACTATGGGAAGATAGAAAACTCACTTGAATTAGTTATACATACATCTTAACTAAAAACCCATGAATTCGTGATATTGTGGTTCAGCGTGTGTCCTTGTCCTTTTCTCTTTTCTTTCATTCTCTTATGCTATTTGATTAATTTTTTTCTTCATCTATTTAATTGATTGACTAAGATTTTGGCTAAATTTCAGATAGAAACTCGAAGAAGAAGAAGAAGAAGAAGAAGAAGAAGAAGAAGAAGAAGAAGAAGAAGAAGAAGAAGAAGAAGAAGAAGAAGAAGAAGAAGAAGAAGAAGAAGAAGAAGAAGAAGAAGAAGAAGAAGAAGAAGAAGAAGAAGAAGAAGAAGAAGAAGAAGAAGAAGAAGAAGAAGAAGAAGAAGAAGAAGAAGAAGAAGAAGAAGAAGAAGAAGAAGAAGAAGAAGAAGAAGAAGAAGAAGAAGAAGAAGAAGAAGAAGAAGAAGAAGAAGAAGAAGAAGAAGAAGTAGTAGTAGTAGTAGTAGTAGTAGTAGTAGTAGTAGTAGTAGTAGTNAATATATATATATATATATATATATATATATTTGAACATTGTATGAAAGTTGAAAAATAGTTGTATAATGTATGAATCATTGTATAAAATTTGAATTTAAGTTATCAATACTATCTTTTTACATAAAGTTGTTGATACGTATCAAAATTATATTAAGAGAGTAAGTTTTGATTGGAATTTTAGAGAGGAAGAAGCACACACTACACACATAATATATACAAATTAGGTACAAAATATACAAAAGACATTGTGATGACCCGATAGGTCATCTTATATTTTAGAACTTAATTCTGTGTTTCAAGGTCTCAAATACCTCATTTGCCTTCCTCGATTTGCGTGCATGGCCCTATGTTCTTCCGAAAGGCTTATATGTTAATAACTAATAAAAACTAAGAATTTTGCCTTAAAAATTCATTTGAGTAGACTTTGGTCAATGTTTTGAGCAGAAGGACCCAGATCTGTATTTTGATGGTCCCGATGGGTTCGTATCGTAATTTGGGACCTGGGCGTATGCCTGGAATCGAATTCGAAGGTCCCTATCTTGAGTTATTGATTTTAGTTGAAAAACTGAATGTTTGAAAGTTTTATGATTTTTAAGAACCGACTGAGATTTGGTCTTGTTGATACCGGGTCCATATTATTGTTCTGGAGCCCGATAGAGGTACACTATGATATTTATGACTTGTATGTCGAATTTAGTGAGAACCAGAGTTGATTTGACACGATTCGGATGTCCGGTTGTGGAAATAGAAGTTTTAAAGCTTTCTTGAAAGTTCCCTTTGATTTGGTGTCCAATTCGTAGTTCTAAGCGTTATTTTGGTGTTTTGATGGTGCATGCGAGTTCATATGGTGTTTTAGGAATTGTGTGCATATTTGGTTTGGAGCCCCAAGGGCTCGAGGGAGTTTTGGATAAGCTACAGAATGGTTTGAACTTAGAGAATCATAGCTGGTGCATCTGATCTGCAGATTTCGCATTTGCAAGATTTGGCTCGCAAATGCGAGCCTCACATTTGTTAAGAAACCATCGCATTTGCGGGCAATGGGCTGGGGGTGGACCTTTGCATTTGCGAAGAGTTGGGTCGCATTTGTGATCCTCTGAGTCCGCATTTGCGAAGGCAGCAGAAATGAGGGAGTTTCGAATTTGCGAAGCTTTCTCGCATTTGCGAAGCACAGGACGCAAATGCGACATCTGCAGTTGAACAAAATATGACTTAGATGAGATTTTTGGTTCGTTATTCAAATTTTCAAAACCTAAAACCTTAGAGGTGATTTTTCCTAGACTCTTTCTTCCCCAAATCATTAGTAAGTGGTTCTAACCTATTTCTTTCAATCTATCAGTATATTTCACAAGTTTTCAACCTAAAATCTATAGTTTTCATGGTGGAATTGGGGAGTTTTTGGGTAGAAATTAGGGATTTGGTAAATTGAGGATTTAGACCTCAAATTGAGGTCGGATTCCAAGACTAATTATATAACCGGGATCGGGGGTGAATGGGTAAAAGGATTTTGGTCCGAACCTCGGGTTTTAACCAAGCGGGCCCTAGGTTAATTTTTGAATTTTTGGAGGAAAGTTTGGGGAATCTAAATTTATGCATTGTAATTGATCCCTTTAGCAATAATTTATTTTATTGATTCAATTGTGGACAGATACTAGTGGTTTGGAGGCGAATTCTAGAGGAAAAACTGTGATTGAGCATTCATGTCTGGGGTGACTTGGTGTCTGAGCAGTTCATACTGGGTGAGACGAGATTATTGGATTAGGGATCAGTGCGATAAGATTATGTGAAGTATATTAAAGGACAAATACCATTATTTGGTTCGTAATGAGGTGATGATTCTAGTCAAGAGGAGAGATTCAATGATTTGTTGACTCTATAGTTGGTTATAAGTTTCTACACATCTCCGCCGTTGCGGTGGTATCATAAGTGTTATAGAAGGACCAATATATAAGTCATGAGGTGCATTGGGAGCATCAGATTTGTGGAATTTTGGTTATTAAGATCAGGGAATATCATTATGGTTATATGAGAAATTATGCGATGTATGGTGCTAATTCAGCAAAGGCAAGACATCATGTTCTGGTACTTCATGTAGTGGTTAATTCAGTGTTCATATGTTGGAAACAGGCCTGCCAGAGAATTTCGGGTGTTGGAACTGGGTTCCGAGCTTATTGTATGGATAATAGAGGATATCTTCAGATTCGATAGAGCTAATGTTCTCAACTGAGTGGTGGTAGCATAGGTAGGTGCACGAAGTATTAAACAATGATTTCAGCCAAACTCCAGAGCAATTCTTAGCATGTTCGAGGACGAACGTATGTTTAAGTGGGAGAGAATGTAACGATCCGACCGGTCGTTTTGAGCTCTAGCGCGTCGTTTGGCAGTTTAAGGCCATGAGCAGCTTCATTTCAGGTATTATGACTTGTAGGCGTGGTCGAAATTAAATTTCGGGAAGTTCGGAGTCGAATTGGAAAGAAAGTTCTCATTTCGGAAGCCTTAAGTTGGAAGAATTTACTAAGATTGGATTTTTGAGTAACGAACCTCAGAATCAGGATTTAAAGGTTCCAGCAGGTTGGTATGATGATTTCGGATTTGGACGTATGTTCAGATCGGGTTTTGGATGACCCGGGAGCGTTTCGGCGTATATTGTGGAAGTTAACATTTTAGAAGAATTTCATAAGTCTGGGTTGAAGTGCATTTCAGTGATATTGATGTCCGTTTGGGATTCTGAGTCTGGGAATAGCTCCGTATGGTGATTCTGGTATTAGGAGCGCGATCGGAAGTGAATTCGGAGGTCCGTAGGTCATTTTGGAGTCATTTGGCTAATGTTAGAAATTTGAAGGTTTTTGAGGAATTGAACCGGAAGTGGAAATTTTGATATCGAGATCAGATTTCGATTCCGAAAGTTAGAGAAGGTCCGTAATGTTGAATGTGACTTGTGTGCAAAATTTGGGGTCAATCGGGCATGATTTGATAGGTTTTGGCATCGAATGTAGAAGTCAGAAATTTCAAAGTTCATAAAGATTTAATTGAGCTGCGATCCATTGTTTCGATGTTATTTGATGTGATTTGAGTCCTCGAGCAGGTCCGCATTATGTTTTGGAACTGACTGGTGTGATTAGACAGGGTCCCGGGGGCCCCCGGTGGATTCCGGGTGGTTACCGGATCGAATTTGGAATTTTGAGAAAGGCTAAGGATGTTGGTGTCTGATGTAACCGCACCTGCAAGGATTTGGTTGCAGGTGCGGAGCCACAAAAGCGGCCTTGGTGTCGTAGAAGCGGAAAGGGACTGGCTTGGCTGGGGCAGTAGGTGCGAGGTTATATACGCACCTGCGAAGGCGCAGATGTGGAAAGGAGGGTCGCAGGAGCGGGAGCTGCTGGGTTGAGTTAGAGCTGCACTTGCGGTGGTTTTTCCGCAGGTGCGGAGTCGCATGAGCGGCTATTGCACCGCAGGTGCGAAAAGGCGGGTTGGACAATGTGTTATTGAGTTAAATACATGATTATGTATAGATTTAACATGAAATTTTGTGGAAAATTTGGGATTTTTGAAGAAAGACCTAGAAAAATTATATTTTTGGATTTTGGCCATGAATTTGGGCATGAAATTGAGGGTGAATTATATATTTGAGTTAGTAAAGCCTATGGGTAATCTTTATCTTCGAAAAATTTCGGAATCCGGGCACGTGAGCCCGAGGGTGATTTTATCGACTTTTCGAGCGGAGTTGAAAATTTATATAAATTGAATTGTTATAAGTATTAGAGTGTATTTTCATTGGTTTGCCCATTATTTGGATAGTTTTGGGGTGTTGCACATCAATGTGAGTCGTCGGAAGGGCTTCGAGGCCGGTTATGAATCTTCGGAGCGAGGTAAGTCTCTTTTCTAACCTTGTAAGAGAGAATTGTCCCCATAGGTAAAATAATTAAAAATGTGCTACTATTTGTGGGGGCTACGTACGCACGAGGTGACAGGAGTCTGTGCGTAGCTACTATTATACTTATGTCCGCGTAGTCTAGGTCCCAAAAGCATGTTTTATTTTCCGTACCTGTAACCTTATTGATGAAATTAAAGAGTTTAAACCTTATCGAACTTGGTAAATGAATTTCTGGAAAAGATTTAAATACTATTTTCGTGACCATTAAAAGAGAAATTGTCATTTTCTTGGGTACTTATTTTCCCGATGTAGTCGGGGTGGATTGTTTGAATGTGTATGATTATGTGTGACCGCTTCGCAATTTATATTCCGCGAGCAGGGTGATTTCTTCCATTACTCTCATGGGAGCGGGCAGTACGCCACGGCAGGTTAATAGATGCATCTATGGTTCGCGGCGTTCGACCCTTCGGCAGTGCACAATTTACATTTATGTTGGTTCGGGCCGTTCGACCCTCGGCATTTCCTGCGCATGATATTTGCTAGATACCATCTGTGATTTGAACATTTTAATTGCCTTAAGATATGAGTTGTTAACTGAGATGACATAAACTGGGATTTATAATTTATTGAAGAAGTTGTCCTTTCCTGCTGTTATATGTTATTTGATAGTAACATCCATGTTTGACATCACCCTTGATTATATTAATTTGACCTCTAGTAAGTGTCAAAATCGACCTCTCGTCACTACCTATTCGAAGTGAGGCGAGATACTTACTAGGTACACGTTGTTTTTCGTACTCAAACTACACTTGATGTGCATTTTTGTTGCACAAGTACATGTAAATCTAGTGGCCCCACTTGGCGTCGTGGCATGGTCGATATGGGGACTTGGGTGAGCTGCACCTCTCGAGACGACCCGCAGCTAGCAGAGTCTCCCTCAACGTATTGAGTTGCACTTTCTTTACTGTCCCGTTTGTATTCTGGACGGTTATTATATTTCATTTAGTTTTTCTTAGAAATTGCTCATGCACTTATGACACCGGGTTCTGGGATGTATTTGTTAATTTAGGTGTTAAAACCTTGTTATTTACACAGTAAATTTTTATTGGTTTTCATATAATGAAATGAAAAGTAACGATTTCAAAATACTAAAATAAGAAATTTAAATATCTATTGAGTGTTAGCTTGCCTGACAATGGTGTCCGGCGCCATCACGACCTTAGCGGATTTTGGGTCATGACACTTCAGAGGACGCTCGGGGTTTCCTTGAGGAGTGTCATCGTATCCTCCGCACTATGGGCATAGCGGAGATGAGTGGAGTTTCTTTCATCACTTTCAGCTGAGGGGAGCGGCATATCAATGGTGGCGTGCATATGAGCTGAGTAGTCCGGACGAGGTAGCCTCACTCACTTGGACTCAATTCTCAGATATGTTTTTGCATGAGTATGTCCCTCAGAGCCATAGGGATTCTTGGCGCGCAGAGTTTGAGCAGTTGTGCTAGGGTTTTATGACTGTGTCGGAGTATGCAGTCCGTTTGAGTGAGTTGGCTCGAAATGCACCGGCTTTGGTTGCTACAGTCAAAGAGAGGGTTCAGTCGCTTCATTGAGGGACTCCACCCCAATATTCGGACCAGTATGGCTAGGGAATTAAAAGATAGATATAATTTATCAGCAGGTCGTGAGTATTGCTAGGAGAGTGGAGGGCATGCTTGCCCGGGACAAAGATGAGAGAGAGGCCAAGAAGTCTTGAGAGACTGGTCATTATTCAGGAGCTCGTGTGTCAGCAGCACGCCATGGTAGGGGTTTTATGAGTCGCCCTGTTCCTTCAGCTCTTCTAGCAGCCAGCGGTGTCCCAGCTCCTCCTAGACCTCAGGAGCCTTATTATGCACCGTCAGTATCTAGTGTGCCTCTTGCTCGAGGTTCTATTAGCGGCCCGTCCAGCAGACCTGGCCTGAGCCAGTCACAGGCTTCGCGTCATCTGAGGGGTTTTTTCGAGTGTGGTGATACCCGTCATAGGGTGAGGGACTTCCCTAGATTTAGGAAGGGTGCACCTCCGCAGACTTCTCAACCGCCACGTGCTCCACCAGGTCCTCCGACCATTCTTCCAGCCCCAGCTGCCGCTCCACCTACTCAGGCAGCTCGAGGTGGAGGTCGGGGAGGTCGAGGTCGCCCTAAAGGGGGAGGCAAGGCAAGGTGTTATGCCCTTCCAGACTGTTCAGAGGTAGTTGCTTCAGATTCTGTCATCACAGGTATTGTCCCCGCCTGTCATAGAGATGCATCAGTATTATTTGACCCAGGATCTACGTATTCATATGTGTCTTCTTATTTTTCTCTACATTTGGGGGTATCTCGGGATTCTTTGAGTTCCCCTGTTTATGTATCTACTCCTATGGGAGATTCTCTTGTTGTGGACCAGTATATCGGTCGTGTTTGATTGCTCTTAATGGTTTTGAGACTAGAGATGATTTATTATTGCTCAGTATGGTAGATTTTAATGTTATCTTATGCATGGACTGGTTGTCGCCCCATTATGTTATTCTTGATTATCACTCTAAGACCCTTACGCTGGCTATGCCAGGCTTACCGCGATTAGAGTGGAGAGTTACCTTAGAGTATACTTCCCACAGGGTCATTTCATTTCTTAAGGCTCATCGAATGGTTGAGAAGGGGTGTGACGCGTATTTGTCCCATGTGAGAGATGTCAGTATTGATACCCCTACAGTTGAGTCAGTTCCAGTAGTGAGGGACTTCGCTGATGTGTTTCCAGCTGATCTTTCGGGCATGCCGCCCAACAAAGATATTGATTTTGGCATTGATTCGTTACCGGGCACTTAGCCCATATCTATTCCTCCTTACTGTATGGCTCCTCCTGAGTTGAAGGAGAAATTGCAGGAGTTGCTTTATAAGGGCTTCATTAGGCCTAGTGTGTCGCCTTGGGGTGCTCCTGTCTTGTTTGTGAAGAAAGAGGATGGTTCTATGCGTATGTGTATTGATTATCATTAGCTGAACAAGGTTACAGTGAAGAACAGGTATCCATTGCCTCGCAATGATAAATTATTTGATCAGTTACAGGGTGCCAGAGTGTTTTCCAAGATTGACTTACGTTTTGGATATCATCAGTTGAAGATTCGGGAACCAGATATCCCGAAGACTGCTTTCAGGACCAAATATAGTCATTATGAATTTCTTGTCGTGTATTTTGGGCTGACCAATTCCCCAGCAGCCTTTATACATTTGATGCACAATGTGTTCCGGCCTTATCTTGATTCTTTCATCATTGTGTTTATTGACGACATTCTGGTGTATTCCCGGTCTCAGGAAGATCATGAGCAGCACCTGAGGACCGTACTTCAAACCTTGAGGGAGGAGAGATTGTATGCAAAATTTTCTAAGTGTGAATGCTGGATTTATTCAGTGGCATTCATGGGTCACGTTGTATCTTGTGATGAGATCAAGGTAGATCTGAAGAAGGTGGAGGTAGTTCAGAGTTGGCCTAGACCATCATCAGCTACGGAGCTCCGCAGTTTCCTTGGTTTGGTGGGATATTATCGTCTCTTTGTAGAGGGGTTCTCATCTATTGTAGCACCTATGACTAGGCTGACCCAGAAGGGTGCTCCGTTCAGGTGGACCGAGGAGTGTGAGGAGAGCTTTCAGAAGCTCAAGACAGCTTTCACTACATCCCCAAAAGTACTAGTATTGCCTACAGGTTCAGGGTCTTACACTGTCTATTGTGATGCCTCGAGGATTGGTCTTGGAGCGGTGGTAATGCAGGACAGTAGGGTGATTGCTTATGCATACAGACAGTTGAAAGTGCATGAGAAGAATTATCCTGTCTATGATCTTGAGTTAGCAACTATTGTTCACGCCTTGAAGATCTGGCGCAATTATTTGTACGGTGTTCCTTGTGAGATCTACACTGATCACCGGAGTTTGCAACACCTGTTCAAGAAAAAGGACCTTAATTTGCGTCGGCGGAGGTGGTTGGAGCTACATAAGGATTATGACATCACTATATTATACCACTCAGGGAAGGCCAATGTAGTGGCCGATGCCTTGAGTCGCCGGACAGAAAGTTTGGGGAGTTTGGAATATCTTCCAGCAGCAGAGAGGCCCTTGGAATTAGACGTGCCGACTTTAGCCAGCCAGTTTGTGAGACTGGATATTTCGGAGCCGAGCCGAGTATTGGCTTGTTCGGTCTTCTCTTTATGACCGCATCTGGGAGCACGAGTATGATGATCCCCATCTTCTAGCTCTTCAGTACAGGGTTCGGCAAGGTGATGCTAGATATGTGATTATTGGTGATGATGGCGTGATGAAGATGCAGGGTCGGATATGTGTGCCAATGTGGATGGGCTTCGGGAGTTGATTCTTGAGGAGGACCACAGCTCGCGGTATTCCATCCATCCGGGTGCCGCGAAGATGTACCAGAATTTGAGACAGCACTATTGGTGGAGGCGGATGAAGAAGGATATAGTTGAGTTTATGGCTCGGTGTCTCAATTGTCAGCAGGTTAAGTATGAGAATCAAAGACCGGGTGGCTTGCTTCAGAGGTTAGAGATCGTAGAGTGGAAGTAGGAGTGGATCACCATGGATTTCGTAGTTGGGCTCCCACGGACTTCGATGAAGTTCGATGCTATTTGGGTTATTGTGGATCAGCTGACCAAGTCCGTGCACTTAATTCCAATTGGTACTACTTACTCTTCAGAGCGGTTGGCTGAGATTTAAATCCGAGAGATTTTTCGCCTTCATGGTGTCCCAGTTTCCATCATTTCAGACAAAGCTACATAGTTCACATCACGGTATGGAGAGCCGTACTGAAAGCGTTGGGTACTAGGGTGGAGCTGAGCATAGCCTTTCACCCTCAGACGGACAGGCACTCCGAGCGTACGATCCATATTCTAGAGGATATGCTTCGTGCTTGTGTGATAGAGTTTGGAGGGTCATGGGACCAGTTCTTGCTACTTGCGGAGTTTGCCTACAATAACAATTATCAGTCTAGTATTCAGATGGCACTTTATGAGGATCTGTATGGTAGGCGGTGTAGGTCCCCAGTGGGTTGGTTTGAGTCAGGCGAGGCCCGATTGTTGGGTATAGACTTGGTCCAGGATGCCCAGTTGGATAAGGATCTATCTTATGTTGATGAACTAGTGGTTATTTTGGACTGACAGGTCAGAAAGCTGAGGTCAAAGAACATTGCTTCAGTAAAGGTCAAGTGAAGGGGTCAACTAGTCGAGGAGGCAACTTATGGAGACCGAGCGGGATATGCACAGCCATTATCCTCATCTTTTCACAACTTCAGGTATGTCTCTATACCCGTTCGAGGACGAACGAATATTTTAAGAGGGGGAGGATGAACGACCTAGCCGGTCGTTTTGAGAGTTAGATCCCCGATCCCCTATTAACTGCTTTCCCCGTATCTTTTCTGCTATTTTGGGTTGTCGGGAGGGTTCGTGTTAAGTTTTTGAAACGAATTGAGAACTTAGTCTCTTATTTAGGAGCTTAAGTTGGAAAAGTCGACCGGATATCAAATTGGGTGTAACAACCTCGAATTTGAATTTTGATGATACTGTTAGCTCCGTTAGGTGATTTTGCACTTAGGATCGCGTCTGGAATATGATTTGGAGGTCCGTAGTGGATTTAGGCTTGAATTGGCTAAAGTTGGAATTTTGGCGATTTTGGTCGGTAGTGGAAATTTTGATATCGAATCCGGAAAAAATTCCGGAAGTGGGAGTAGGTTTGTAGTGTCATTTTTGACTTGTGTGTAAAATTTGGAGTCATTCGGACGAGGTTTGATATGTTTCGGCGTCATTTGTAGAATTTAAAATTTCCAAAGTTCATTAGGCTTGAATCCGTGCATAATTCGTGTTTTTGATGTTGTTCGATTTGGTTTGAAGGCTCGACTAAGTTCGTATGATTTTTGAGGATTGGACTGATAATTGTTAAAACTAAAGATTAACTACAATAAGGTGTAAACAATTATAATAAAGGTTTAAGGTTATGGTGTCCCCCGTCGGTGAACTTCCTTCTCGGATACTTCTTATAGTTTGATTAGTTGACTATATCAATCATGAACACTCTACCTACCATAAATATCTCTCAAGTAATTATGATAATTTACTAGACGCACTCTCTCAAGTTACGCTAGCTAGATTGCATTACAGTTCACTTTAGATTGCACCCGAGGTATCGTTATCTCTAATCCAACCTCTAAACCCTCGGTTATGACTTTCGTCTATACTCTGGGAGTGGTGTTGTTCAAACAACTACCTAAATATGCACACTCTCTCAAGTAGATACATAATAAATAGGATCAACTAATTGAGGGCCCTTCAATCAACTACAACAGATTAATCAACCAATCCAAACTATATTAATATCACAATAAGTTTATCACCCAACGGGTTCCACCAAAATCCTAGATTAAAGAAATTAGCTAAACATGTTCATAAGAATCAAACCCAAAATAACTTGCATAATTAAACCATAAAGTAATGAATAAAAGATGTAAAAATCAATATTTTGCTTCTCTGAGCCATATTCCATAGGCGTCTCTTGTCTCTAATGGCATCCCCCCTTTCAAGTTGTGTTTTTGGGTCTATTTATATGTTTGGGATAAACCCTAAACATGTAGGAGACTTCTATTCATACCGGGAAACACTTAAAATCTTCAAAACTCGAATTGGACCAGACCAGGGACCTGGCTTTATGGCCCAAACGCCTGGATAAAGCCAGGCCATGCCTGGCCTTAAGGCTCAAACGCCCGGCTATAGCCCGGTGCACTCCTCTTCACCTCTTGATCATATTTTCGACGTTTTTGCATCCATTTAGCTCGGCTTCCATCTCCAATTTAACTACACATGAAATAGACTCCATTATGCACATACAAAGTGTATTTTTATCATTAACGCACATAAAATGTAAGGCATATAACGTGTTAAACCATGAATTCTAGCCACACATCAACACCCCACACTTAAAACTTTTGCTCGTCTTCGAGCAATCAAACTACACTCATGTACACAATTTATTAAGAAAATCCCTTACAACGTTATACCAAGAATTTTTAAAACAGTTCACGCACAAAGGTGTGACATCCTCGCCTCAATAGTCGACTCACATATACCATGCTTTATTCACAATTCACTCACTACTCTAACATAGAGGTCAACAACATTACCTTTCCTTCATGAATCATGTGCCCTCACCAAATCAAAGAGCTAGTTCCACACACAATAAAATTTAAGAACACTTAGGAACTCAAGATAGAAAGAATTCACTCACTCTCAGAAATAATATTCATATGCCACAAAAGATGCACCATAGGCTTGCCCGTAGTGTACTACTCTACTAATCGAGCTCATTCAGTCTAGGATCAAGTAGGACTTTATTTGGTTGTAATGTAGGTTGCGGGACGGGTAAGATACATTTAGATATAAGAGTGACTACACCTCCCTGAGCACTTTAATACATCTACTTTTGCATTCAACCTCAAACTTATATTAAGCCAAACTCCACCTTCACAACAATGTTATTACCCCATTTTTCTTTAAGCACAATTACATTAAGAGTCACCACTTGTTAAGGAATATATATATATATATATATATATTTTTTTTTTCACAACAATCCAACAAATTTTTTTTTCGTTTTCTCTTTTTTTTTTCCTAAGTGACTCTTACTTTTTCAAAATAGTGCACCTTTCTCCTTATTTCAATTATTCCCCTAAAAAACCAACCTACTACCGCACACTTTAATTTTTCCATATTTCATCACATTTTCAGTGCTTACGAGAGGTGACAAGGTTCAAATATATGATCGATTCAAACAAAGGGGTATGACTTGTAATGTGGTTACCAAAGAAACAGGATTATAGGCTCAACGGGGTCAACTACGATACATAACAATTAGGTGGGTATAATATATATAGCTGGCTCAACAAAGAAATGCCTATATCACTTCCAAGACTGAACAAAACTTCTATTTCGCTTTGCACACACACGGGGCAAGTTCTAGACATCAAATGCAATGCACAGAATAACATACAAATCTCACACACACATGGCACATATATCACTCAGGATTGGATCTATCACTACACTCCAGTCAAAGCAGTTAAGCAAATCTTAAGAATCCCTGATTTAAGGTATTTATCCTAGAGTTAAAAAATTGAGCCTAAGCGTCACAACCAAAGTACTGACTATTCTCAAGGCATGACAAAGTTCGAAGATATTGCTGCAATTAAGCCCTCAACCATATGGTTACTACTCCTAAAAATTAAAAACTACCTACATCCGGTTCAATTAAAAACCCTTGGAAAAGAATTGCGGTCCAAAGAAAAATCAAGGGGGAATTACTACACTACCTAAAACAAAAATCTTTTTGGTATTTTCTTTAGACTTACTTCCCTCAAGAAAATTGTCTAATAGATCCATCGTCGGGAAAAACTTAATTTTTCATTTTTTANGGGTAAAAAAAAACTCCCTGGTAGGCCAAAGGCCGAAGCACTAGCATCTCATGGGGTACTCAGACTTCTCCCAGGCCTGGTCCTTTGTGCGGGTACCTCACATTTAGTTCCAACCATCTGGTTTGTTGTTGCATCCTTCCATTGGCTTTGCGTTCTATGCTCCTAAAAAAATTCAAAAGAAATTGACACTACAAAAATAATAGAATTAAAAAAAATAAAATTAATAAATAAATAAATAAAGCAGTAAAGTTGGGTTGCCTCCCAACAAGCGCTTGATTTAACGTCGCGGCACGACGTGAATCACTTTCTGCCTCCACTTTGAACTTATGAATTGAGCCCCAATTTAGCATCAAGTTTTCGGTTATGCTCCAAGGGTGCTGGAACAAATCTAATTGGCCCAAGAAACCATTGTACTATTTTACACTTCTTGGCATTTAGATGAGGTATGTAGTCATGTCTTTCTGGCAAGAAAATTTCCAGAATGTAGGTATCTTGTTCCTCATTCCTTAACTCCTCAATTGGATCAGATGACTCTATTTCCATATCATCATCCAAGCACAATGTGGAAAAATGTTTGGAGTGAGTACCAATGCGCTCAAACACATGAACTTCAGGACTTTCAACATCCTCAACATCAATCACACTAGAGTCGATTAAAATTTGTATCCTCAACGTCCCTAGTTGACTCTAGTATTACTTCTTCAACATCGGCATCTTCAAATTCTTGTTGGTTAGAGTGTTGGGTTTCAAATTTGGACCCCTCCATTGGCACCTCAATTTCCATCTCTAATGTACACTGCTCCTGGCTACTATCCATAATATTGGCATATTGAGCATTAAAAGCTTCAACTAGTTGACTCGTTTGAGCCTCCAAGTTGCGAATAGTTTCATCTTGCCTTTGTACCCGCAGTTGTAACTCCTCCTGTTGTTCCAAAATGCACTTCATCATATCCTCGAGCCTTTTCAGGTCATCATCACTGGGTTCTTTGTTACTATTAACTTCACAAGAAAAAGAAGAACCATCAAAGTAAGGGGTTGGGAGAATATAAGAAATATAAGCACAACCATGAAAGTGACTATCTTGACCACCACACATATCACACACATTCCACACATAAGATTGAGTTGGTGC
>ML400447.1:109672-201545 GCA_005239525.1 Nicotiana knightiana | reverse complement strand
GACTTGGTTTGACGTGTTTCAGATCAAAATTGGAGAATTTAGAAGTTTATGAAGTTTGAGAAAATTCCATGGATTTTTGAGTTTAATTCATTGTTTTTATGTATTTTAGTGGTTTAATTACTCGAATAAGTTCGTAGGATGATTTTGAGGTCGTGTGTATATTTTTTTTTGAGCCCCCAGGGCTCGGGTGAGTTTCGGGTAGGTGTCGGGGTGCTAAACTTAGGAAAAATTTGGTGTAAATGGGCTGTTGCTGGTGTCTGATGCTTTGTTCTATGCGATCGCCNCGAGCCCGTATATTGGTTCCGGAGCCCGGAACAGGTTCAATATGTGTTATGTGAGTTATCTGTAAAATTTGGAAAGAAATGGACTTGGTTTGACGTGTTTCAGATCAAAATTGGAGAATTTAGAAGTTTATGAAGTTTGAGAAAATTCCATGGATTTTTGAGTTTAATTCATTGTTTTTATGTATTTTAGTGGTTTAATTACTCGAATAAGTTCGTAGGATGATTTTGAGGTCGTGTGTATATTTTTTTTTGAGCCCCCAGGGCTCGGGTGAGTTTCGGGTAGGTGTCGGGGTGCTAAACTTAGGAAAAATTTGGTGTAAATGGGCTGTTGCTGGTGTCTGATGCTTTGTTCTATGCGATCGCCTAGGGTTAGCTGCGATCACATAGCTTTAAGTGAGGGGGAGGTCAGTTTCCTCTATGCGATCGCATAGAGCTGTCCGCGATCGCATAGAGTATAGGAGAGGTGGGGAGGGGGCTGGGTATTTTCCCTTCTGCGATCGCATCAATCGGTCCGCGATCGCGTGGGTCTACATCCGATTTCTCTGCGATCATAGCCTTCAATTCATGATCACGTAAGTCCAAGACCAGTACTCTCTGCCATCGCAGGGCACATGTTGCGATCGCGGTAGCCAATTTCGCCCAGTTATTTAAATACTCAAAAACAGAATACCCATTACGGGATTTTGACATCTTTCACCATTTTCTTCTTCTCCACTCTTCTTGGGCGGTTCTTGGGAGACTTTTCCTCCATAACTTCATAGGTAAGTGTTCTTAACTCCGTCTTCTTTCATTTTCATCAACTATTATCAGATTCTAGGCCTAAAATCATGGGTTAAAAGGTAGAAATTGGGGGGTTTGGGTAGAGTTAG
Organism: Nicotiana knightiana; assembly: GCA_005239525.1. NCBI lineage: Eukaryota > Viridiplantae > Streptophyta > Magnoliopsida > Solanales > Solanaceae > Nicotiana > Nicotiana knightiana. The sequence continues at coordinate 200,392 of ML400447.1, read as the reverse complement.
GGCTTTTAGAATTTTGGGGAGTTCAACCTTGTTTAGGGGTCAAATTTCAAAACAAATTGTATATTCGGGTTCGTGGGGGAATGGGTGATCGGGTTTTGGTCCGAACCTCGAGTTTGGACCAAGCAGGCCCGGGGTCGAATTTTGGTATTTTTGGAAGAATGATGGGAAATGCATATTTAGGCTTTGGGATTGGATTATTGAGTCATTATTGATATTGTTGAGTCAATTATGTCTAGATACTATCGTTTCGGAGTTGGATTCGAGAGGGAAAGCAGTGCTAGAGGCTTGATTTGGATTCTTGGAATCAAGGTAAGTGTTTGGCCTAACCCTAGCTTGAGGGAATAGGTGTTGAGTCACATGTGCTACGTGTTATTATCATGTTCAGTGTATAGGTGAGGTAACGAGTACCTATACCTTGTTGTCAAGCATGCCCGTGAGTCATATCTTATGGTATATGTGTTTTTCTTCGATATCCACTGTATTATGAAGTAGCTTCTATTTTGGAGATTATTCAACTGTTGGAAACACTGGGTTGTGAACATTGTTGATTAGTTGTTCGGTTGAGGATTATTTTGGTTATGTTGTACGTTCAGTGAGATTGGTTATAGCTGGGTCCCTTGCCGGGGCGGTGATATTTCTGTTATTGTTCCCTTGCCGGGATGTTGTAAATTATGATTTGTATTGTGGTTATTCCTTGCGAAATTGTTGTTCTGGTTATTGTTGGGTGAGGAAGAGTGTAAAGCACAAAGGGTGATGTCGTCCCATGATTTATATTTAAAATCACGAAGGTTAATGCCGTGTTGATATTATGATTTTAAAAGCACGAAGGGTGATGTCGTGCCATGATATGAGAGATAATGCACGAAGGATAATGCCATGCCATGATACTGTGAGGTAAAATCACGAAGGGTGATGCCGTGCACTTGTTTTGATGAGAATGAGAGTAAAGCACGAAGGGTGATGTCGTGCCATGATATGAGAGATAATGCACGAAGGATAATGCCATGCCATGATACTGTGAGGTAAAATCACGAAGGGTGATGCCGTGCACTTGTTTTGATGAGAATGAGAGTAAAGCACGAAGGGTGATGTCGTGCACTCGTTTTGGCGAGAATAAGAGTAAAGCACAAAGGGTGATGTCGTGCACTTGTTTGTTCTCTGTTGTTATTCGGATACTAGACGGTTGCCATGTTCTGTTACTCAATAAGTGTTTTTCCCCTTTGTAACATGGCATGTTCCCCCGTATTTGTACTTAAATGTTTACTTCCTGCCGTTATTTCTATTATATATAATTGCACAAGTGCTTATTATTTGTCGTGTCCTAGCCTCGTCACTACTTCGCCGAGGTTAGGCTCGGCATTTACTCAGTACATGGGGTCGGTTGTACTGATGCTACACCTGCACTTCTTTATGTTGTGCAGATTATGGTACCGGACCCGGTGGACAGTGATCGAGGGAGTGTCCTTCAGTCCACAGGAGACACTGAGGTAGTCCTGCAGGTGTCCGCAGGCCTTGGCGTCACCTCCCCTCTCATTCCTTTTTATTTCCATCTTCTCTTGTACTTCCAAGACAGTTTTATTGTTTTGTTCAGACTTTGTTTTTAGCAAAAAAAATCTTAGACTGTTCGTGAGTTTGTGACACCAATATAGGGGGTATGTTTAAGGAAATTTTTGTACGAATTATTATTTAAGATGTTGAATTTCTTACCTTCCGCTTTCTCATATCTATTTGTTCTTATATGTCACTTTTAAAAATGCTAAGCCGCAAAGGAATAAATCGGAATAACTAGTAACGTTGGCTTGTTTAGCGAGTTCAATGTTAGACGCCATCACGGCTTGAAGGTGGGATTTCGGGTCGTGACACTGCTGAGTACCATTCGTACCTATTTGATCTTCCTGCAAATATTGAGAAGCCTGCCCAAAAGATGGCACAGGAAGAAATGATCCAAAGAGTGAATAGCTTAGAACAACAGTTGAAAAACATGCAAGGGTTGGCAGGTCGGAAGAGTATTGCCTTCAAGGATCTATGTATGTTTCCCGATGTTCGTTTTCCACTTGGTTTCAAGATCCCCAAATTTGAAAAGTATGATGGACACAGCGACCCCATAACTCACTTGAAAAGGTATTGCAATCAGCTAAGAGGTGCGGGAAGAATTGAAGAATTGCTAATAGCTTATTTTGGCGAAAGCCTTACGGGGGTATCCTCTGAATGATTATTGATCAAGACACATCTCACTGGTATGTTTGGGATGACATGGCCTGGGCCTTTGTCAAATAGTTCCAATATAACATCGACATCGCTCCAGACTGCAATGCCCTTTCAAACCTGATAAAACCAACTGAAAGTTTCAGGGAATATGCCATTGAATGGAGAGAGAAAGCGGCTAGAGTTAAGCCACCCATGGATGATCACGAGCTAATCACTGTCTTTCTTCTGGCGCAAGTGCCAGATTACTTTCAAAACATGATGTCCGCAGTTGGCAAATCCTTCTCGGAAGCAATCAAAATGGGAGAAATAGTAGAAAATGGCTTTAAGACAGGCAAAATTATAAGTCAAGCAGCTCCCAAAGCTGCAACTCAGGCTGTCCAATTTGAATCTTGTAATTTTAGTGACACGAATAAGAAGGATGAAGAAACCATGATAACATCAGGGTCGAGAAGAGGTCCTAGGAGAACATCTCAAAGGTATGACCAGCCATGTCTGGTTCCCGACGATTCCCCTGAGCACTACTATCCACCTCAGAACCCACAATATTTTGTTGCTCTACCTCAGTATGTTGCCCAGTCACCAAGACACTCCAGAAAGCGAGCACCAGCATCGCAAAATCTCCACTAGCCTCCACAAAATTTTCAAGTACCCTATAACCCACATCCAAGCCTGGGGTATAGAGGAGAACAAAGGTTGAAGGATAATTTTACACCAATAGGAGAGTCTTATGCAAGCTTGTTTTATAAATTAAAGCATTATGACATGATTGCACGTATTCCTCCAAATCATGTGGACTCACGTGCAAGAAGCTTTGACCCTTATAAAAGGTGTGAATATCATTCTAATGCCCCGGGGCACAATGTTGAAAGCTGTCAGGATTTGAAAAGGGAAATAGAAAAGATGATCCAGGAAAAACTGATTGTGATCCAAGACAGTGACACCCAGAATATCACGCAGAACCCTTTTGCCTGCACATGATGAGGCACATTTTTTGGGGATGCTTCATGGTTACATGGAGTATGAGAATTCTCTCGGGAACTTGCTGACTGAAATTAAAGAAGGCCATGGTGATTCTGATGAGAAAATTTGTGGCTAAATGTCAAGCTTAGCAATTGAAAGGTCATTCCCTCCTCACTACAAAGGAATCTTGGTAGCTTGTTTTGATATTTTTTCTATTATCTAGGTTATTTCAGGGTTGTGATCCAGATTTTATTTTTTTTATGGAATCAAACCCTTCTATCCCTCTATTATGTTTGTGTGAGTCTTTTCGGTCTGTTGTCTTGCTATTTTCATTATCCGAGTTATTTTAGGGTTGTAACTCGGATTTTAGGTTTCTTGTCTTGTTGTTTACTTAATGAAATACAGTTTATCCTTTTGTTTTATTCCATGCTTAGTTCTTTTCCCGTTAGTTTTAGTGATATGACATACATGTGGAATTTTTGGCAAGATATTAGAAAATTGATAACTGAGAATAAGACAATTTTAAGGATGAATAAAGATTTGAAATACTTTGGAATTAAGGTCGAGTAAAATTCACATTCAAATCATTGTGAAAATCGGGTTTGAGGATATTGAATCAATTGAAGCTTGGTCGAAAGTTTGACATTAATAGATGGAAAGTATCTTTTGACCATGACACACCAAGAAGATCGACATGTTCATCAATGCTATGATCGCGAAAAGGTAACATGATTGGCATTCTCGAGGCTAGGAGGCCCTTTTTCTTCTACCCAAACACTTTATACCCTTTGTTACCCCTTTTGAGCCTGTGTTATTTTCTTTGACCACCCTCTTTTGGAATCAAGTTTAGAGTCAAGAAAAAAAAGAATAAAAAAAAGAAATGAAAATAAAAGAAAGGTACATGTCCCAAGAGTACAAGCTGGGGCAATTCTTATAAAGTTCGGGTAAAAGGAACAAGAAGAAACAACAGGCAAAGGTCCATGCCCCCAGAAAATAAAAGTTGGGGCAACTTGTTTTGAAAAAAAAGAAAAGAAAAAAAAAAGAAAATAAAAATAAAAAATGATGAAAAACAAAATAGTTAGGTCAGATGTTTGAACTACATTAGACCTGATTCCCTTTAAAAAAGGATATGTAGGCAGCCTTACACGGTTCGGTCCAACCAAATAAGAATTTAAAAAAAAATTCAAAAATCCCCAATAGCTGAAACAGGGGCAAAGATTTTATTTCACTTTTAAAAGAGTCGATTCCAAGAGTTGTAAGTCTACAGCCCTTCATTTGAGTCTACTTTGAGCCTTCATGTCGACCTTTCTTTCCAACCCTATCCAAAAACCTTCCAAATAAAGACCTTCCGATATGCCTTCAAGAATGCCAAGAGAAACATGCAATGAGCAACGATTGTCACACGATATAGAATATTGTCAAGTTGCTCACAAAAGAAAAAGGAAAAAGAAAAAAAAAGAAATATGAGAGAGTCTTACTAGTGAAAACCCTCACGGGCACTGTAAGGCGCCGGTAAGTAGAGATAAAATAAATGAGAGAGACTTGTTGGTGAAAACCCCTCGTGGCACCACTAGTCGAAGGTGAGTTGTGAAACTGAAGCAAAGAATTGGCACAAACAAGTCCGACTTCAGAGGTAATAGGAATGGTAAAAGGAAAGATTAGATCAGTTTGATAGATCAGGTCGTTGAGTCCAAAATGCATGTCATAATCATTAAGGCTAGTTACCGCAAAATAAAAAAATAAAAAAAGAGAAAAAAAGAAGGCTCTCCCTTCTGTCCTTCCCAACAGGGGAATTTCTTGTTAATACTTGTTTCTTTGCATCATTGTGTCCTTCACTCTGAGTCAGTCCTTGTCAAAACAAGCAAGAAACGATTTCAAAATCTGCTACCAGCTTTTCAGTTGCACAAAGTAAATTTGGCCAGCGCACTCAGTNCCCCCCCCCCCCCCCCCCCCCCCCCCAAAAGACTCTTGTCAACCTATTCGGTTGAAGCAAGCAAAGATAGTTTCAAGGTTAATAGGAGATCCTTTGTAGTACCGAACAAGGACTATGAAGTGTGCACATCGTGGAAAAGGCATTTACCAGTTGTGATTCTCTCTGACGAACAAATTGCTCAAAAGCAAAAGCCATTCAAGATATCAGTAAAAGGTTATCCAAGAAAAGAAATCTCTTCTTTTGAGATAAGGCTGACTGAGCCACAAATACAAATGGTACTGGGTGTAAAACAATCAGGGTTGATGTAGAGCAAAAGTCTCTTGAAAACGACTCAAGCTGATTGATCAAAAGCCAAGCTGCCCAAGACTTAAGGCCACAAACTGACCACCACTTTATAAAGCTGACAAAATTTTCTTTGTTTGAAACAGGAATAAAGCAGTGCAACGAAAGTGGTTCAAAAAAAAGAAGAGAGGAGCCGGAAAAGGGAAGTTTCTCAAATATTTGCCTTTATTTGTCTTGCTAGTGCACATAAAATGTCGCCATTGCTCTTCACATTTTTGCTTCTGGGATAAAAAATCCTAGTCTGATGGATTTTCCTCCCAATAAAAATCTTAGTCTGATGAATCTTTCTATTAAGATAACTAAAAAAGAGGACATAGTCTGATGAACTTTCTCCTAGGATCAAAATCTTAGTCTGATGAATTTTTCTCCTAAGATAGAAAACCTAGTCTGATGAATTTTCTCCTAGAATCAAAATCTTATTCTGATGAATCTTTCTTCTAAGATAACAAAAAAAAGGACCTAGTCTGATGAATTTTCTCCTAGGATCAAAATCTTAGTCTGACGAATCTTTCTCCTAAGATAGAAGACCTAGTCTGATGAACTTTCTCCTAGGATATAAATCTTAGTCTGATGAATCTTTTTCCTAAGATAACAAAAAAGGACCCAGTCTGATGAATTTTCTCCTAGGATCCAAATCTTAGTCTGATGAATCTTTCTCCTAAGATAGAAGACCTAGTCTGATGAACTTTCTCCTATGATAGAAATCTTAGTCTGATGAATCTTTCTCCTAAGATAAAACAACCTAGTCTGACGTATTTTCTCCTAGGATACAAAATCTTAGTCTAATGAATCTTTGTCCTAAGATAAAACAACCTAGTCTGATGAATTTTCTCCTAGAATAGAAATCTTAGTCTGATGAATCTTTCTCCTAAGATAAAAAATCTAGTCTGACGAATTTTTTCCTAGGATAATATAAAAAAAAAAGAGGAAGTCTGGATTTAAAAAAAGGGTCATTTGTTCATGCCTCAAAAAATAAGCGTTGGGGCAATTTGTTTAAAAGAATGATTTTCTCAAAAAAAAATTTTGATTTTTCTCAAATGAAAAAAAAAACAAAAAATACTCCTTGATTCATTTTAGCATAGGTACACAATTCGGTAGTCTTATTTTCTAACATAGGGTCTCCATTCCCTAGTTGATTTTATTTTTAGACATAGGGTCTCCATTCCCTAGTCGCTTTTCCAACATAGGGTCTCTATTCCTTAGTTGATGCCAGCATAACCTAATGCCAACATAGGGTCTCCACTCCCTAGTTGAGGATTTTCCAACATAGGGTCTCCACTCCCTAGTTGATGCCAGCATAACCTGATGCCAACATAGGGTCTCCACTCCCTAGTTGATTCCAACACAGGGTCTCCACTCCCTAGTTGATGCCAGCATAACCTGATGCCAACATAGGGTCTCCACTCCCTAGTTGATTCCAACACAGGGTCTCCACTCCCTAGTTGATGCCAGCATAACCTGATGCCAACATAGGGTCTCCACTCCCTAGTTGATGACTTTCCAACATAGGGTCTCTAATCCCTAGTTGATGACTTTCCAACATAGGGTCTCCAATCCCTAGTTAATTTTATCTTAGACATAGGGTCTCCACTCCCTAGTCTACGTTTCTTCCAGGTACACCACTTCCTCCCTTTTTATCGCTTTCAATAATGAAATAGTATAGAATTTTGTTACAATAACTCACAAAATTTTCCTAGTGAAAACTGGGGCAGAAAATTTCGTTCGTTCGTTCGTTTTGGTGTCTGAGCAAGTTTTTACCTCGAGGCACAGGGTTCGAGATGACCAAAGAAAGAAGTCTCAATCTAGAACAAAAGAAAAAAAAGAAGTGAATCCAAATGCAGAAGCAGATGAAAGATGTGAACTGCTCAAGACATGGCTGAAGTCACGAGCATTGCATGTCCGGTTTTGATCCGAAGAATCCTTGGAAGAATGAATAAACACCTGTAGCTAGCAAGAATCAAGTTTCAAATCAAATGTCTGCATGAAGCACCATTCAAGACTCATGATCAAGTTTCAGAAGACTTATAGATATGAATCTTGTAACTCATAGCTGATAGACTTGTTTAGTTCTTTTACATTTTGATTCTGATGTAATAACAGGGCCACTGACGGAGCCTCGACGGAACCTCGCTCGACTCTCGAACTCATCACTCTATCATTCTCCTTGAACTATACGAGACCTGATTCCATTATGACCCGGGATATGTAGGCTGTCCAAAACCAGGACTCGGTTACACTCTTTCCCTTGTTTATTTTTCCCTTTTGAATAAAGATTTGGTCAAAAATTAGTCACACGACTAACTTTGTCTTTTCCTGAAAACTCTTCATGTTTCCAAGCAAAGAGGAGCTATGAGCACTTAATTTTTGACTACATATGAATTTTTTATCACTTTTTAATATGTAAATATTTGTTAAGTTTAATCTTGATTTTTAGCCTTTATTTCACTTTTAATAGATTTATTTGATAAAATTAAAAATACAAAAACATTCACATTCTTAAATATTAGTCTTATTTTTATTTGTAAAAGAAAGAGAAAACTCATTAAAATATTTTTTTAAGTAGCGTAATTTATTTTATAAGTAGTTTGTTAGTGTTTTTATCTTGGTACATTTTAATTTAATTTAAGTAGTACTTAGTTTATTTATTTACCCCTTTAAAAGAAATTATTTCCACACAAAAATTGTTTACATGCACAGATATTATTCATACACCTCACTCACACACTAATTCTTTTATATTTTCACTACAAAATAATTTTTGTACAGCTAAGCACACACACAAATAGCTGCATTTTTTTCATACTTATCCAATTTTTCTTACTTGCTCTCCATGAATTAGTAGTACTATATAATCATTATACGAGAACATCCTTTAGAAAGAGAAAGGGACAGAGAAAAAGCAAAAAAAAAACGGGAAAAAAGAAACAAAAAAAAAAAAGACGAAAAGATGAGGGGGGGAGGGGGAGTGCACAGATCTGCACAAAAATGAAAAAGGTTGCCTCCCTCAACCTCCATCGCCGGTGATCCTGTGTTAACACCGTGAAGTAGCGTTAAGCGGCTCAAGCTATTCATCTTCTCCGGCGAGCAACATCGTTGATGCCGCTCGTTACTGTTTGGATCCTTGTTTGTGGGACATAGACTTTGTATTGTCGTTATTTGCGATTGACCTTGCGCCTTTGAATTTCGGCGCTCCAAATACCTCTCGCTTTCTCGTTTCTTTTGTCTTACCTCTATCACTGGTGAGCTTCGCCGGAAACCGGTTAGCTCGTCATCTTTCTTGAGTCCGTCGATTCCAACTGAGGTTCTGGCTGATTTTCTGGTTCGTTTGCTCGATTTTGCTGTTGATACTTAAGAGACCACCATCCCCCGTTGTCGTTTTCTCTTTGCAGCAGTGCTTACTGGAATTTCTTAGGTAATTTTGAATAATATTTCAAAGTTTTGAGCTTATTACTTATGTTCCTGTATTTCACATGTATTTGTTTAGTCAAAATAAGATATAAGACGATGTACATTTTGTTGGTTAAAGTATTTACTGTTGGTTTGGCCTGATTTGCCTTTGATTTTGCTACAGTAAAAAGTGTGCCACTCAAAAAAAAAAAAAAGAAAAAAGCAAATTAGATAATATAGTTTTTTTTTTTTAGTTTTTCACTTGGAGAAATCAATATTTATTTTTCACTTGTTTTATATGTGACTAATTCTTTCTATTAATCGGTCGGAAGTAGGTGGCTATGGGCTGACCCAATTCCTCTAACTATAAATTAAAGAACTTTTCTTAAATAATTAAGCTTGATAAATTGTGTACGCGTACGCGTGACATGATTTAAGCGTCGATTTTCAAAAAAAAAAAAAGGTACACGTTCGCTTGATTTTGTCCAAATAATTTTAATATTAATTAAGGGTTATTAATTATGTACATGTACGCGTAACATGATTTTTAACGCTAAATAAAATGAGTACACGTACGCGTGACTCGTTTCAAGATAATTCCGTAATCATGAATAATCGAGTAATTAAAAGAGGTAAAAGAAAAATGCACATAAGTCCTAAAATGAGTAATTAGACAAAATAAGCCAAGTATGAATCACTAAGCAACCGTGCTAGAACCACAGAATTCGGGAATGCCTAACACCTTTCTCCCGGATTAACATAATTTCTTACCCGTTCTTCTGGTTTCGCAGACTTTAAACGGAGTCAAACTTCTTCGATTTGGGATTTAAAATAAAACGGTGACTTGGGACACCATATAATTATTCCAAGTGGCGACTCTGAAAAATTAAATAAATAATCTCATTTCGATTAATGTCACTTAAATTGGAAAAACTCCCCTAATATCCCCCAAACGGGAAAAAAGAGGTGTGACAGATATAAGAACAGAGTAACAAGATAATGAAAGCTAGAAAACGACAGTGTATTGCTTTGTATTGCGTAAATGTAATTTGTCATACAAATTATTAGACCCCTTAATATAGTAGAGGAATCCTACTCTTGGTACAGTTCTAAATGAAGTAAGAAGTCTCATGATTGACTAATTAATCGGCTATCTTTGATACGTGTCGAGACCTCCGCCGTGATCTACGCCTGATCGCGGATATTTCGTCCATCTTTTATCCGGCTTAACAAATTTCCCCCGATCTCGCCTGATCTCGATTTTGTTCGGTCCCGGGGTCTCGAGCTTGACGATATAACTTCGCACCTCGGTTCGATATAATTCGAGGTCGAACCTTAATCTATCACGTTCCAGTCTCGATCAGTCACACAAGGGACGAATCCGATTTTGACCGTATACAATTGTAACATTAAATGACTTAATGACCTGCTATTACCGATTAAATTTAATTGATAGTGTAAAAAATCCTTACAATATTAGCATATGTAACTTAAATACTTATTTGAAGCATAAATATCCATATATTATTTGGGACATAACAACTGTTTTTTTATAGTAACTAACTGAAGGTTTTTTAAAAGGAAATACATATCTCTATATAATAAAAGGAGAGGCAAAAATATATTATTAACACAAGTGGTATAATCACAAAAAGCTAAGTGGCATTATTAAGACAAAATAAATTAACTTTTTAACTAAAAAGATCTTCTTAAATTTTGTCTTAATTGGTTACTCATTTATAAAAAAAATAAATACTCATTTAAATTGGATAGTAGTTTTAAGTTGGAGTTTTAAAGTTATTTTAAAAGTAAAAAAGAAAAAATAATAAAAAATTGAGTTAGCTACAATAAAAAACGAAAATGTTAATAATTAAAAGTGGCGTTATTAAATTTTGTCTTAATTGGTTACTCTATTTAAATTAATAAATATAGATATCTTTTAATTAGCTAAATTAAAAAAATGAAAATATAAAAAAATAAATACTCATTTAAATTGAAGAGTAGTTTTAAGTTGGAGTTTAAAGTTATTTTAAAATTAAAAAAGAAAAAATTGAATTAACTACAATAAAAAACGAAAATGTTAATAATTAAAAGTGGCATTATTAAAATAAAATAAATACCTTTTTAACTAAAAAACTTCTTAAATTTTAAATTAATTGGTTACTCTATTTGAATTAACAGATATAGATATATTTCAATTTGGAGTTTTAAAGTTATTTTAAAATTAATAAATAGAAATAAGGAAATAAAAAATTGACAATTTACATTGGGGAGTAGTTTCTTTCATATATATATATATATAATTATGTGATGCCAAGTGTAGATTTTTAGGACAAAGCTCCAACAAAGTTGGTATTTTAAAATTATTTTAAATAAAAAATGAAAGGAAAAAAAATAAAAAAATTGCCTATTCAAATTTGGGAGTAGTTTCAAGTTGTAGTTTTAAGACAAAATAAATTACCTTTCTAACTAAAAAAATCTTTTGAATTTTAAATTTTGAACTAATTTGTTACTCTATTTGAATTAATAAATATAGATATCTTATGATTAGCTATAAAAAATAAAAATAAATTACCCATTCAAATTGGGGAGTAGTTTCAAGTTGAAGTTTTAAAAATATATTAAAATTAAAAAATAAAATTAGCCATAATAAGAAACGAAAATATATAAATAAAAGAAATACCCATTCAAATTGAGGAGTAGTTTCAAGTTGGAGTTTTAAAATTATTTTACAATAAAAAATAAAAATAAATAAATAAAATAACTTTCAATTCAAATGAAAAATACAAGAAATCAAGTGGCATTGTTAAGAAAAAATATTTTTCAAGTGGCATTCAAACTGGGGAGTAATTTCAAATTAGATTTTTAAAATTAAAAAACAAAAAATAAGAAAAAATTAAATTAGCTACAGTAAAAAAAAGAAAATATTAAAAAATAAAAACATAAAAACACTATCTATTCAAGTTGGGGAATAGTTTTGGTTAATCCCTTTCTAACTAAAAAATCTTTGAATTTTAAAATTTTAATTAATTGGTTACTCTATTTAAATTACAAGTATAGATATCTTATAATTAGCTATAATAGAAAAAGGAAAAAAAACTACCCATTCAAATTGGGGAGTATTTTCAAGTTGGAGTTTTACCAATATTTTAAAATTAAAAAAAAAACAATAAATAAAATTAGCTATAGTAAAAAAAAATTAAAATATATATATAAAAAAAAGAAAAATATATAATTAGCTTTATATATATATATATATATATATATATATGTATATATATATATATATGCTTATTTCTTTGTATTTTTGATGAATTCAAAATTATAATTTAGTAAAAAAATATTACTTTATTTAAATTTTTAATAAAGTACAAAATTTTAAAACTAATCAAATAAGTATTACAATAGAAAGGAATGTACGAAGATAGGGGATAGAGATAATCAGAAATTTCAGGTTCGAGCTTTGAGAGAAAATCGATCATGGTAAGAAGCGTTTTTTAAATCGTCATGCTCTCTCTACAGGCGCATGTTAAGCAGGGATAGCTAGACGTACGCCTTCAACGATGGCTAGACGAAAATCACATGCAACGGCACCGACGACGAGACCGAAAATAGTAGAAGAAGAGAGAATGGTAACACCGGAGTCAGGAATACCACAAACAATGAACCAAATACAGCTAGTTCACTGGATGACTGGAATGGGGAGTGCACCAACTCTCATGCAAGCTTCAAAATGTGAGGAAATAGAGAAACCTAAACCAGTGGAAGTGGAAAATAACACCGCAGCTAAGAAATTGATGTTCTCCAATCAGAGGCCAAATTTTGGGGGAACATAGGTAAACTTAGCGGAAGTGGTGAAAGGAAATAGATCTCAACAGCAGGGGATGCAATTGGAGTATTACCCCCCAATTATCAAAGAAGAAGTGAAGGTGGTTCGTCTGAATCAAGTTGAAGTCACAAAGCAAACTCAGAAATGGAAGGCATCGCTAATTGGGTATGTTTTAGGTGGAAATCCGTCATTTAAAGACATGCTTAAGTTTGTATATGGTGTGTGGAGTTTTGTTGCGACTCCACAAGTATTTTTACATGATGATGGATACTTTGTGTTCAAATTTGAATCTGAAGATGATAAGAAGCTAGTTATACAGAAAGGACCATATACCTTTAATAATCGACCAATGATTTTGAAGCAATGGGAGCCCAAATTTCAAATGTGTAAGGAGAAAACAAGGAAATTATTCCAATTTGGTTGATATTACCAGGTTTACCAGTGGAGTATTGGACAAAGCAGAATTTAGGGGGAATAGCAAGTAGTATTGGAAAACCTATATGTTCCGATAGGTTAACTGCAGAAGGTGAAAGAATATCCTATGCTAGGATGCTGATTGAAATGGATATATCGCAGGAGTTGCCAAGTGTAATGGTAATTGAAGAGGCAGAGGGTATATACAGGGAACAAAACTTAGATCGTGAATGGAGACCAGGCTTTTGTGAGGTATGTTTCCAAATAGGCAAACATGAATTCAATTGTGAGAAAGCCTCAAAAGAGAAACAGAAATACAAAGGGGAAAAACTGAATAAACAAGGTGGAATAAAGCAACAACAGAAGAAGCAATGAAAAGTAAAAGTAATGTGGAGCAAGAAGGGAAAGAAGAAGTGCAGGAAATAGCAATAGTACAGGAAGAGGTAGATCAGGGGAAGGGACAACAAGAAAATCAAAGCACAGAAACACAAGAGGGAGAATTTCAGCCACTACAAAGATCAAAAGGAAAGCAGAAAATGAAGGTGCAGAATAAAAAAGTACTGAGTGAAAATGAAATAGAAAAGTTAATAATGACAAACAGATACAACACATTGAGAATACAAGAAGAGAGCAGTACTGTGAGAAGAACTGAAGGGATTGATCTCAGTGAGAAAGATCCTCAATGATAATAGGCTCCTGGAATATAAGAGGGCTGAATAAGCCCTATAAGCAGAGAGAGCGCAAGGCCTATCTGCTGAAGAATAAAATAACTCTACTAGGCTGCCTTGAGACAAAGATAAAGCCTAGGAGTGTTAATAAGGTAAAAAGAAGATTTGGAAATGACTGGCAGATATTTGCAGATGAGAAGATAAGTCCAATTGGTAGATTGTGGTTATTTTGGAAAGGCAGTATGGTGCAAGTTAACATACTCATGGTTACTACTCAAGTCATTCATTGCCAAGTGAAGGATAAGGGGTCACAGTTTGAAAGTTGTATTACTTTTGTGTATGGTAAAAACAAAATGCATGAAAGGAAGGAACTATGGGAGCAGCTAATAATGATAAATAGAACAATGCAGGAGTCGTGGTTGGTGATAGGAGACTTTAACAGTGTGTTATCTGTCAATGATAGAATAAATGGTCAACCTATTCAGCGATCAGAGATAGTAGACTTTCAGAATTGTATAAAGGACATTGGAGTGGGGCAACTGTATAGAAAAGGGTGTCAATGGTCATGGTGCAACAAAAGAGATGCTGGTGAGAGAATTTACAGTAACATTGATTGGGTGTTTGGGAATGCTTCTTGGTTCATTAAATATAGTAGCTTAGAAGCAGTGTATGAGTTACTTGGTATTTCTGATCACTCCCCAATAGTGATAAATACTGAGGTAATAAGAAGCCAATTGAAAAGACCTTTTAGGATGTATAATGTACTGATGCATCAAAAGGAATTCCAGGAGAGGGTACAAGAGGTATGGAGCCAGAGTATCGCAGGGCATACTATGTATGTTATATGGACTAAACTGCAAAGGTTACATGACAGAACAAAGCTGATGAACAAAGAAATGAATTCATTAGAAAAGAAGCTTGAGGAAAACAGAAGGGAGCTACAGAATATTCAAAGAAAGATTGATAGTGATCCTCTAAATCAGCAACTAATTGAACAGGAAAGGAAAATGATACTGCGGACAGAGAAATGGGAAGGAATCAATGAACAAGTATTAAGACAGAAATCAAGAGCAGTGTGGATAAAAGCAGGTGACAAGAATTCAAAGTTTTTTCATGCTCAATTGAAGAACAGAAAGGATAGAAATAGAGTTGCTTACATATGTAATGAGCAGGGAGAAAGAGTAACAGACCCAAAGCAGATTGCAAAAGAGTTCAAAAGCTTTTTTCAGAACTTACTGGGTAATGCAGCAAAAGAATTACCCTGTATTGACCTGGAAATAGTTAGGAATGGTTACTGTCTCACAAAGGAGCAACAACAGATGTTGCAGTGCAAAGTAACTAGAGAAGATGTAGATAAAGCAATAAAGGAGTTACCAAATGACAAAGCACCAGGGATAGATGGATTTTCTACAGAATTTTTCAAAGAGAACTGGAATATAATTGGTGAGGAGGTCAGAACAGCTGTTTTAGAATTCTTTAGCAATGGGAAAATTTTGAAGAGTGTTAATTGTACAACTATAACACTGATTCCAAAGGCGGCAAGTCCAAATACAGTCAAAGAGTTTAGACCTATTGCATGTTGCACAACTATATACAAAATCATATCAAGAATTCTCACAGCAAATAGTAGGGGAATCCCAGTCTGCTTTTATTGAAGGAAGGAATATACTGGACAATGTGATCATAGCACATGAGTTGGTCAAAGGGTACAATAAAAAGGGAGTTGCACCAAGATGTTGTATCAAAATAGATATAAGAAAAGCCTATGACTCAGTCGAATGGCCTTTTCTTAGAATGATTTTGATAGAGTATGGTATGCCTGTGAAGTTTGTGGAACTGATTATGACTTGTATATCTACAGTCAGCTATTCATTGATCCTAAATGGAGGGTTAACAGACAAATTCCAAGGGAAGAAAAGACTAAGGCAAGAAGACCCAATGTCTCCTTATCTTTTTGTGTTGGTGATGGAATACCACAACAGAGTTTTAAAGAAGTTAAAAGACAATCCAGACTTCAGCCACCACCCCAGATGTTCCAAAAATAACATTACTCACATCTGCTTGCATATGATTTGATTCTTTGTTGCAGGGCAGATGAAGTGTCTATCAGATTGCTGCTCAAGAGTTTCAATCATTTCTCAGAAGTGTCAAGGTTGAAAGCCAATATGGAGAAAAGTGTACTATACATTGCAGGAGTTACAAAGGAATTCAAGGAAAGGATACTTGAAGAAATGCAGTTCAAACTAGGGGAATTACCATTAAGATATCTTGGTGTTCCACTCTCATCAAAGAAGCGATCAGTGCAGCAGTGTATGCCCTTGATTGAGAAGATAACAAGCTAGGATAAACTGTTGGACATCTAAGATGCTATCATATAGTGAAAGATTACAATTACTGAAAAATGTGATATTTGAGATGCAAATTTACTGGGCTCAAGTGTTTCTGTTGCCAAAGAAGATTCTCATGATGATAGTAACAGTGTGTAGAACTTTTTTGTGGACAGGAAAAAGTGATACATCAAGGAAAGCATTGGTAGCATGGAACACAATATGTATGCCATTATCAGCAGGAGGACTGAATATTCAGGACATTTATTCATGAAATAAAGCTGCATTGTGTAAACTGTTATGGGCCATCAGTGCAAAGAAAGATACATTATGGATTCAGTGAATCCATAATTATTATGTCAAAGGGAAAGATGTTATGGTAATGGATACCCCTAAGCAAGCATGCTGGATTATAAAAAAAAAAAATTGGATACTAGGCAATGGTTTCTGGAAAAGAATACAAGGGGTGAGTTGGAGCAATACCAGACGAATGGCAAGTTCAACATCAAGAAGTTGTACATTGCAATGAGGCCGAAATTCCAGAAGATATGGTGGAAGAAGATTACAACAGGATCAAAAGCAATACCAAAGCATAGATTTATTTTATGGTTAGCACTTCACAAGAGATTAGCCACAGTGGATAGGATAAAAAGATGCGGTAGTAATGTGAATATTGAATGTGTATTGTGTGACAAAAAAGAGGAAGAGACAATGCTACATTTATGGTTTGGATGCAGCTATGCCAAATCAATATGGTCAACGCTGTTACATTGGCTAAATGAAAATCACCAGATTGGTAATTGGGAAGAGGAAATTAGATGGTTGAAGAGCAAGAATCCAAGTAGAGCTCGAGGAAAAGTAATTGTGTTCTTGTTCACAACCATGGTATATCATGTATGGATAGAAAGGAACAATAGAAGATTCCGAGGAAAAGCAATAGAAAGCAGGCAGAGAATCAAAGATATAGTGTTGAAAATGCACTTGGCTGGACAGAATGAAGGAAAGTGGCAGAAAGTATTGGCTGAACTGAAGAATTATCCTAGTATAGCATAGGAAGAGTATAGAAATTGAATGATAGCTGTGTAACCAGAAAGTGATAGCTGAGTTTTATTCAGATATTGTAATGGATAGAAATCTAGTTCTAAAGTAAAAAAAGAACTAGCGGATGTAAATATTCTTACTTGGTTAAACAAAGTTTAAGCATTTAACCAAAAAAGAGATAATCTTATGATATTTATATTTTTAATTAATTAAAAAACAAAAAATAAATAAATAACACTGATGAAAATTATCAATAGTACTAAGTACTTGCTAATTCAATAATAAAAATAAAAATGATCAAACAATTTATTTGATTACTATATGATGTGTTTCTTTTAATTTTATATAGATTGTGTTATATTTCTGCACAATATATTAAATAATAAAATACAACTAATATTTATTAAGTTAATATGATATAATAGATCATAATTTATATGATTATTGTTCTGTCAAATTATTCGCGCATCGCGCGGGTTCTTATACTTAGTTAAAAAAACACACGTGCAGTGTAAATACATAAAAACTAATGTGAAATTAAGTACTTATCATTCCAAGTAATAATTATTGTCTACTGTTAGTCTGCTAGACACACTTAAACCGAAAGTTGTGATAATTGAGGCCCCGTTGTAAGATCAACAAAAACTATGATTAGATGATGGATATTAAGCTCCCAACGCCCAGCTCCCCACTCAACCACCTACAAATCTGATAATAACATGGCGTATTAGTCCCAATATTTTATTCGATCTCATCTTTGACAAAACTAATTGGACTAGGGATATGACCAAACTGTGCCCATTATTATCATGTTTAAGTGAGAAATTTAGGGTAAATACATTAATTAAATATAATTAGTAATAAAGTATATATCAAAGAGACACGTGTCACGTAATTACTCCGGGCCCTTTCTTTTTATTTCCTCCTCCATAAATTCAACTTTAAAAGATAGAAGGAGAAGAACACGAGCAATTGTATATTTGACAGCATTATAGCATTAATTACAATAAAACAAAGCTTACAATTGCTGGAAGAAATAAAAATAATAATATACATGGCTATGGAAAGGAATGAAGCGCAATAAATATATGAAATAAACTACTCATCCTTTTCTTTTTCCCCACAATTTATAACGTAAGTCACCCACGTATTTAGCTCCCTCCTCCAACAGAAGCAAGGAATCAAATTTCAAACTACTAACCACTCCCAAGAAAAGAAAAATAAAAGACAGAATAAACAATTGTTACCTTTAAGTCATTTCAAGTGCAACTTCACTAGAATTGTTGTTTTCTTCCTCTGTTTTCAATGGCGATTTAGTACTGGCTCTACAAATTGGACAAGCAGCTGTTTTCTGTAGCCATGAATCAATGCATTGAGCATGAAAATTATGGTTACACTTTGGTAAAAGCCTGCACTTTTCACCAGATTTAAAATTCTCCAAACACACAGCACAATCCACAGGGCTACTACTCCCTTTTATTTCCACTTTGTAATCAAAACAAGGCAGCTTCTTTATATCTTCCTGTGACATACTTTTGTTCACATTTCTTGGATTAAAAATGACACCATTTATACCATTTCTGCTCCTAAATGCTCTTCCAACAATACAAACATGAATGAATACTAAAACTGCTATTCCCACTAACAGCAACACTACGGAGACCACAATTTCCATTACCATAGTCTTTTTTTTCTTAAATTTATCAAACACCCAAATTCCAGAAACCAATTTTCACTTCTTAATTCCCAATTACTCAAGATTTGGTTATCAAAAGATTACAACTTTCATGCAGAATCCGTGAGCATAGAGAGTCTGATCTGATGAGTTAAAGAGGAGGTTGAGATAAGGACGTAAAAACAAACAAACAAACATGATTTTGAATTTTCGATAATAATTAAAAGGGGGAGTGAGTTGAATAGGGAAGAAAAGCATGAAGTAGGAGCCAGAGTTATTGGAAGTATACACACTTGACACTTCTCATGCTGTTTGGTATTTGAAATTGTTTGCTGTAACAAGGATAGACGCCATTGGTTTTTCTTTTTTTTCTAGAGGGTGTGCGGGGTTTTGCGGGGGTGGGGGGTTGTTTTATCTGCTGGTTGAAAGCTCAGACAGATCAATAACGTTGCATTTTTCGGTCAAGTAATGCAAGATAACTGAAGGCAAATTCAGCCTTACTCGAGGGTTACAAATTAAAGACGTCTCGTGTGTTTGTTCTCATTTATTTATAGCTTTTGGGCAAGAGAGGGTATTTTGCGATTGTACGTAGTAACGTACATAGTACATAACCAAAGAAAATTTTTCCAATTTAAAAAATATATTTATATTATATTGAGGGTTTAGGGAATTGGAAGGGAGATAGATGATGGATAGTGAGACTAGTTATATGTGAGATGATATTGTTTGACCAAAAAGTTTAAAGCATTTTTGTTAAACTAACCGAATGAGGAGATAGAGGGTAAATCCTAGCCAAAGATAATTAATTCTAGATCAACGATCACAAACAGGAGTAAACTAACATAGTAGAACCTAAAAATCGATGTATAGTCTCGATTGAGTTCCATAACTTAAGAAAAGACGACAACTTGAATAACATCAAATATTAATGGAAAGTAAATGAAGGAAATGATTCATCCAATCTGGGGGAGAGATAGATCTCCGTTTATTTGATAAAGTTGAACTACAGATGAATACAAAGATTCTAAGCTCTCTTTCCCTCTTGGCGCAGGACCTGAGGCCATGGACTCCCTTTTCTCTAAGAGTGGTATGTGTGTGTTTTTAGAACTAGTCCCCCCTCTGTATCACTCTCTCCCCTAGTATTTATACAAAACACTTTCATTACCAAGCGGTCCTTAACCAGAATGCCCAAGTCTTTAGAATATCCTGTAGAATAGTCCTTTTAAAATGTCTAAGTGTCGAACTAGCCGTACGGGCCTCCTGAGTGCTCGACCTCGACCATAGCTGAGCAACTCGCCGGTATATTTCTTCCTATACGCGACTTCGACTTGATTGACCCCTGGTCGTTATTCCTTAAGTAGACTTCTTTTGATCAGATTTTGACCCATACACTTAGTCCCTCTGCCTGTCGTGGTCATCTTTGGACGAGCTCGATGGGCGGACCCTGCCAGTTTGCGAGTTGAGAAATTTGAGCATCTTGGTTGAGGGGCGAATCCTTCATGGCAAGATGACGATGTGACGCTTCGAGAGCCATACCTAACTGTTACGTCAGTTTGAAATGACGTCAATTTGTCATGCGTCATTATGGCGCACGTTCCCTATACATTACGTCGTTTCATGTGCCTCTTCCGTTTTGGAGTTAATGTGGAGGCGTTTGATTTTCCCGCTCAAGGTGCCTGTGTTCTTATAAATAGAGAAGAGAATTTCTCGTTTGGGTGTTGTGTTTCCCAATCGTTCAAAAAACCCCAGACTTTCTCTTCTTCTTCTTCTTCTTCAGATTCTTAACTCTCCATCTCTCTTATTTTAAAGTTTCCTGCCATTGTTTCTCTCTTCTCCTTAGCACTCCTCATCTACGCAACCAAAGAAGAAATGGGTAGTGCATCCTCTAACTTCGATGGAGCCGCTGGTGCCGTTGCTTCAGAAACTGATGTACTCTCTCATGAAGAAAGGATAGCCATGGAAGAAGATGAAAATTTCCCCACTGTGGATGAGATAATTCCACGTTCGGGGAAGGCCAGGACCGATTTCAAGAACTTTCCTGATGACGATCCTGAACCCGTCGTTCCTGAAAATGATGTTGCGGCGCTTATTGTGCTTAAGGCTAAATGGAGGATTCCTCACCATGTCGAACTTATTCTCGCGGGTAGCGACGTCGTGCAGATAGATCGCCCGGGGTATTGTGTGTTTTATGCATACTCGTTCGTCATTGGATACGCAATTCCCCTTCCCTCCCTGGCGGAGGACTTTTGTCTCTATTATGGTGTGTGCCCAGCTCAACTCTCTCTGTATATAGACAAGTTCTTCCTCATGCTCATCAAGTACGCGAAACTGGCCGGCCGGGGGATTTCTTTCCGTTACCTGCTTCATCTCTTCGTACCGAGTTTTCATAGGGGTACGATGATACATCTTCGTCACCGCGGGACCAAGGGCCTGGTAGTGAAGATGGATGATAAGACTAATCACCGCTTTTGGGAGAACTTCTTCTTTGTGAGGACGGAGCACGTGGTGTCGAACTCTAACGGGTTTCCTGAAGAGTGGAATTATGCTCGTAAGCTTTTTCTCCCAAATGGTTGTTCGTTGTCCCTTTCCAGTGATCTAGTCGTTTTTCTCTTTTTTAATTTTTTTTATTTTGCAGCCGAGAAGGAACCTCCTCCGCTAGTCGCCGATATCCGTGAGTGGGTGAGCCATGTCTTGCCCCACACGATGGGGGTTCGTGAATGGTCGTCATTCCATGAAAGATTCGGGCGCAGACCTTCTTCCGGTGAGTCATTTCGTCTTTCCCTTAGCAACTTTGCCCTTCATTCCGTACTTTATTCCCTCCTATTTCCTATTTGGTTTAAGCTTCTCTCGTTGGTAGGTCGGAGGGCTACGAGGAAGGCTCGGGCTCCTATTCATGTTTTCCGTCAGTCGAGTGCCTCGGTCGGGCCTGTGCCAATTGTGGTTGCAAGCGAGAGTGTCCAGGTCGCTGCTACTTCACAGATTACGGCCACGTACGGGCTCGGCCACCAGGAGGCTGCTCCCCTGGTGGAGGTTCTGGTACCCGAAGTTCATTTGGTGGATGAATCATCACAGGGCAATGGCGAAGAGGCTCCATTAAAGAGGCGGAGGATAGTAACTGATGGGGTGCCTGGGATCGAGAGGCCTTCGAGGGGCGATCCCGTGATGTCCGTGTTCAAACCGGATGGTGGCGTTAATTTGGGCATGGAGACCGTGCTCCTCTCGGGCTTGGAGGTGGATTTCTTGGAAGGAGGACAGAGTTCAGAAGCTGCTGCGGTCATTCCGAGTGGCCCATCGACTTCTCAACGGGCCAATGTTCCCTCTTCGGCCAGTGAGAGGGCGAAGGGAGTGGTTATTGACGACTATGAATCCGGATCTGATATTGATCCTGAGGATGTAAGAACGTTTGAGGATGGGTTCACCCGAGTTGAGCTGAGAACAGATGGTTCTTCCCACTTGATCAAAATTCCTTCGGATTGCGATTTGTTGGAGGATACGGTGATCCTGGTGCCCTAATTCTCCCTTCTTTGTTCCTCTACCGAAAACAGGCCCTTCAGGGAATCAGCTATGGTGGCCTGTCACGGGGCGTAGCCGGCATGGCTTTGAGGGTGAGTTCTTTATTTTTTTCTTCATTTTGCGCCTTCCACTTTTGTTGTCCCTTTCATTTTCTTCTCTTTTCCCTCTATAGACTTTTATCTTGGAGACTGAGAGTGCCCGTCGAGATGAGAAACGGGCTGCCACTTTTCAGAAGATGGTTTCGAAGTACCGCCGATATAGCGACAAGTGCGGCGAGATGCATGCGCGGCGAGATGCATGCGGGTGGCAATCTTCAATCCTTTAGGGAGGAGTTGGAGCGGAATGACGAGGACCTGATGCAGTGCATTGGCAGATGTAGCGAACTCTAGGGGTTGCTTAGGGCCAAAGAAGAAGAGCTCGAGGTGGGCAAGGGGTTTTGGATGGGTGTGTTGATCTTCAGGCGAATGTAGTGGCCCTGCGAGTGGAGCTTGAGCAAAGTGCCACTAGAGTCGTTGGTCTAAGTGTCGATTTGGCAGAGAAGGTGAATAAGCTGGAGGGGACTTAGGGGGCCCGAGTAGTGGCCTTGGCGAGGGCAGCAACACTGGAGGATTCCATCCGCGTTATCAGGTCTGAACGAGCGACTAAAATGGAAACGACCGCACTGAGGGAGGCGCGGCTCAATGAGCGAATTGGTGGGCTTGAGAGAGATGTCTCTAACCTGGGCGATCAAGTCGTTGCTCTCGAGGCTGAGAGGGCGCGATTATTGGCTCAGGCTCCTCATGCATCTGCCTCTGTTGATGTTCCTCGCCATTTGTACGAGATGTGGATCCATGCTGAGGCTCAGCGGGACATATATAAGGGTTTGCTGATGGCGGGGAATGTTCCTGAAGCTGCTTTCGAAGATGTTCGTGCCAAAGCACGTGAGGCCTGACTTGCCTGCGGCTATAACCCTACAACACCGAAGACCGGTGAAGATGATGATGCCGAAGGCGAGCTTACTTTTGATGATGAATATGCTGATGGAGAGGGTGAATGTGGAGGTGAAGCCGCTGAAACAAGTGGGGAGATATGTGCTGACGCAGATGGAGATAATGCAGAGTGAAGCCTTTGTACTTAGTTTTTCCTTCTGTACTTAGTCTTTTTTTGTTCTTCTCTTTGTTGTTTTTTTGTGTGCGGGCGCCCTTTTGGCCCTTTGTAAGATGTTAATTTTCCTTTGAATGGAATAGCTGATTTGTCCTTTGTTGTACGTCGCTGGCACAGAGTTAGTCGATGCTTATTCCCCAGATACCGTCATTGCTTCTTCTCTGGGAAAAGAAGTTCACGACCCGTGGGTCTTCTACCTCCACGCGGCATTGCTCCGTCAGGATTTCACCCATTGCGGAAAATTCCCCACTGCTGCCTCCCGTAAGAGTCTGGGCCGTGTCTCAGTCCCAGTGTGGCTGATCATCCTCTCGGACCAGCTACTGATCATCGCCTTGGTAAGCTATTGCCTCACCAACTAGCTAATCAGACGCGAGCCCCTCCTCGGGCGGATTCCTCCTTTTGCTCCTCAGCCTACGGGGTATTAGCAGCCGTTTCCAGCTGTTGTTCCCCTCCCAAGGGCAGGTTCTTACGCGTTAATCACCCGTCCGCCACTGGAAACACCACTTCCCGTCCGACTTGCATGTGTTAAGCATGCCGTCAGCGTTCATCCTGAGGCAGGATCGAACTCTCCATGAGATTCGTAGTTGCATTACTTATAGCTTCCTTGTTCGTAGACAAAGCGGTCCACGACTTTTAGTTGGTCGAATGTGAGTTTGTTCGAGCGAGGTCAGTTCGGACTCGGTTTGATGATGGACAGGGGCCGTATGGGCGTGAATTAACTCGTAGTTAATTCGAGCGAGGTCAAGTTTTAGCTTGTTGTCAACTCAAGAGAGGTCGAAGTTGACTCTTTTAATTGATTCGAACGAGGTCGAATATAACTCGTAGCTGATTCGAACGAGGTCGAATTTAAGCTTGTAGTTGATTTGAACGAGGTCAAATTTAAGCTTGTAGTAGATTTGAGCGAGGTCAAATTTAAGCTTGTAGTAGATTTGAGCGAGGTCAAATTTAAGCTTGTAGTTGATTCGAGCGAGGTCGAATTTAAGCTTGTAGTAGATTCAAGCGAGGTCGAATTTAAGCTTGTAGTTGATTCGAGCGAGGTCGAATTTAAGCTTGTGATATTAACGCAGCGTCGCTTTGGCGAAGACGTGGGCGACTTCATGCACTTATTGGCTGGCAACCCAGTCCCAGTCTATACTGACTTTTTCTTTATGACGTTAAGTATTGATTTATTGGGGGATTTCGCTTGACCATTGACTGCAGGATGATATGACGTGGAGAGCATTTTTTTTTGGGTGCGTCGTTTTATGAAGGATTCGGACCTCGACTCTTTTTTTTGTGACGAGGATCGTTCCCTATTTGTGTATCCGGGAAAATGCTCTTGTTCCTATCCCACTCAAAGAAAAAAAGCAAGTTAAAACCAAATGAAATCGTTCGCTACCACGACTTGATTGGTTGACATGTGGAGGGGAGCGACCACGTTCTCTTATCTGGCTGTGCTTTATGACTACTACCAATTTGGCAAGCCGAGCTGACATCCATCGCGCTCGGGTGACATGTTGTAGATCTTTGGACTGGTATTTTTGCAGTCTCTGCTTCTTAGATTTGGAAAGTCTCTGCGACTTGATTGGCAACATGTTGAGAGTAGAATGACTCGTTTTGCTCCGTACTTGAGTGCTAGCTTTAGATCTGATCTCAGCCTCGTGCTTAGCTTCGTCGTTAGCGGAATCCTGGCACCCCTGGGGCCGACCACACACTTTGCCCGTTGGGATCTCGAGTTCGAGTCCCAGTCTGATCTAGTCCCGGATGCATGAAGGCTTTGTTGGGCATGGAGACCGTGCTCCTCTCGGGCGTGAAGCTGGATTCTTTGGAAGGAGGGCAGAGTTTAGAGGCTGCTGCGGTCATTTCGAGTGGCCCATTGACTTCTCAGCGGGCTAATGTTCCCTCTTCGACCAGTGAGAGGGCGAAGGGAGTGGTTATTGACGACTATGAATCCGGCTCTGATATTGATCCTGAGGACGTAAGAATGTTTGAGGAGGGATTCACCCGGGTCGAGGTGAGAACGGATGGTTCTTCCAGCTTGATCGAAATTCCTTCGGACTGCGACTTGTTGGAGGATACGGTGAGCCTAGTGCCCCAATTCGCCCTTCTTTGTTCCACTGCCGAAAACAGGGCCCTTCAAGAGATCAGCGATGCATGCCTATCACGGGGCGTAGCGGGGTTGGCTTTGAGGGTGAGTTCTTTATTGTTTTATTCGTTTCGCGCCTTCCACTTTTGCTGGCCCTTTCTTTTTCTTTTCTTTCCCCTCTACAAACTTTTATCTTGGAGACTAAGAGTGTCCGTCGGGAGGAGAAATGGGCTGCCACTTTTCAGAAGATGGTTTTGAAGTACCGCTGATATCGCGACAAGTGCCTCGAGATGCATGCACGACTTATGGAGGGCGACAATCTTCAATCCCTTAGGGAGGAGTTGGAGCGGAAGGATGAGGACCTGATGTGGTCCATTGGCAGATGCAGCGAACTCGAGGGGTTGCTTAGGGACAAAGAAGAAGAGTTCGAGGTGGA
Source organism: Nicotiana knightiana (assembly GCA_005239525.1). Classification (NCBI taxonomy): domain Eukaryota; kingdom Viridiplantae; phylum Streptophyta; class Magnoliopsida; order Solanales; family Solanaceae; genus Nicotiana; species Nicotiana knightiana. The sequence goes on along the minus strand of ML400447.1, from coordinate 174,451 downwards.
CAAATGGGTTGTGTATGAGTGTGTTTATCTTCAGACGAAGGTGGTGGCCCTGCGAGCGGAGCTTGAGCAAAGTGCCACTAAAGTCGATGGTTTAAGTGTCGAGTTGGCGGAAAAGGTGACTGAGCTGGAGGAGACTGAGGGGGCCCGAGTAGCGACCTTGGCGAGGGCAACGACACTGGAGGATTCCTCCGCACTCTCAGGTCTGAACGAGCGACTGAAATGGAAACGGCCGAACTAAGGGACGCGCGGCTCGATGAGCAAATTGGTGGGCTTGAGAGAGATGTCTCGAACCTGGGCGATCAAGTTGTTGCTCTCGAGGATGAGAGGACACGATTGTTGGCTCAGGCTCCTCATGCATCTGCCTCTGTTGATGTTCCTCTCCATTTGTCTGAGATGTGGATCCATGTTGAGGCTCAACGGGACATGTTTAAGGGTTTGCTGACGACGAGGAATATTCCTGAAGCTGCTTTCGAAGATGTTCGTGCCAAAGCATGTGAGGCCCGGCTTGCCTGCGGCTATGACCCCGCGACACCGAAGGTCGGTGAAGATGTTGATGCCGAAGGCGGGCTTACTTTTGATGATGAATATGCTGATTGAGAGGGTGATGATGGAGATGAAGCCGCTGAACCAAGTGGGGAGAGGGGTGCCGGCGCGGATGGAGATAACGTAGAGTGAAGCCTTTGTACTTAGTTTTTCCTTCTGTACTTAGTTTTTTTTGTTCTTCTCTTTGTTATTTTTTTTGTGTGGGCGCCCTGGTTGCCCTTTGTAAGATGTTAATTTTACTTTGAATGGAACAACTGATTTGTCCTTTGTTGTACGTCTTTGTCCTTTCTCTTTCTTTTTTTATTGGAATCTTTCGTGAAAGTCCCCAACTTTTAGTTGGTCGAATGTGAGTTTGTTCGAACGAGGTCAGTTCAGACTCGGTTTGACGATGGTCGGGGGCCGTATGGGCGTGAATTCGAACGAGGTCAACTATAACTCGTAGTTAATTCGAGCGAGGTTGAATTTTAGCTTGTTGTCGACTCGAGCAAGGTCGAAGTTGACTCTTTTAATTGATTCGAATGAGGTCGAATATAAATCGTACTTGATTCGAACAAGGTCAAATTTAAGCTTATAGTAGATTTAAGCGAGGTGGAATTTAAGCTTGTAGTAGATTCGAGCGAGGTCAAATTTAAGCTTGTAGTAAATTCAAGCGAGGTCGAATTTAAGCTTGTAGTAGATTCGAGCAAGGTCGAATTTAAGCTTGTATTTGATTCGAGCGAGGTCGAATTTAAGCTTGAAGTAGATACGAGCGAGGTCGAATTTATGCTTGTAATTGATTCGAGCGAGGTCGAATTTAAGCTTGTTACATTGACACAGCGTCGCTTTGGTGAAGACGTGGGCGACTTCACGCACTTATGCTCTGCCTACATTTGTTGGAGAGACTTGCATATTTTCTGGGCTAGCAACCCAGTCCCAGCATGTACAGACTTTTTCTTTATGACATTAAGTATCAATTTATTAGGGGATTTCGCTTGACCGTTGCCTGCAGGATGATATGGCGTGGAGAGCATTTTTTTGGTGTGCCGTTTTATGAAGGATTCAGACCTCGACTTTTTTTTTGTGACGGGATCATTCCCTGTTCATGTATCCGGGTGAATGCTCCTGTTCCTATACCACTCAAAGAAAAATAGCAAGTTAAAACCAAATAAAATCGTTCGTTACCACGACTTGATTGGTTGGCGGGTGGAGGGAAGCGACCACGTTCCCTTCTCTGGCTGTGCTTTGTGGCTGCTACCAATTTGGTAAGTCGAGCTGACATCCATCGCGCTCGGGTGACATGTTGTAGATCTTTGGACTGGTGTTTTGCAGTCTCCGCTTCTTAGATTTGGAAAGTCTCTGCGTCTTGATTGGCAACGTGTTGAGAGTCGCGCAGTAGAACGACTCGTTTTGCTCCGTACTTGAGTGCTAGCTTTAGATCTGATCTTAGCCTCGTGCTTAGCTTCGTCGTTAGCCGAATCATGTCACCCCATGGGGCGACCACACACTTCACCCGTTGGGATCTCGAGTTCGAGTCCCAGTCCGATCCAGTCCCGGGTGCACGAAGATAACGGAATCATAAGTCATACCGCAAGCATACATGCAGGACAAGTTTATCGTTTCAAAGAGTTATACAACATGCTATCATTCCTTTCTAAGAGAGGGAGGGCAGTATGCATAAGATATAGATCGATGTCTATCGTTAGTATGGCAATATGATTGTGGATGTGCTCAGTGCATAATGGTTATAATCCTACTCCAACAACTTACACACACGATGTACCAAAACCATTACTACGGCCAAAAGTATTTTTCGTATTGATATCAAACATAATTTCGATTTCATGCAAAGATCTACCCCTGGCTGGTTTGGCTGAGAGCTCGCCTACAAATTTTCCAAGTTTGCATTTGTAACAAAAGGATGAAGCTACAACGGACGGGAAGTGGATATAGAACTGAATTTAGATCTAGAGGAAACTAAAACTTTGGATAGAAAATCCCCACATACGACGCCAAATTGTTTGACCAAAACGTTTAAAGCCTTTTTGTTAAACTAACTGAATGAGTAGATAGAGGGTAAATCCCAGCCAAAGATAATTAATTCTAGATCAAAGATCATAAACAGGAGTAAACTAACATAGTAGAAACTAAAAATCGATTATAGTCTCGATTGAGTTCCATAACCTAAGAAAAGACGACAACTTGAATAACATCAAATATTAAAGGAAGGTAAATGAAGGAAAGGATTCACCCAATCCGGGGGCGAGATAGATCTCCGTTTATTTGATAAAGTTGAACTACAGATGAATACAAAGATTCTAAGCTCTCTTTCCCTCTTGGCGCAGGACCTGAGGTCATGTACTCCCTTTTCCCTAAGAGTGGTATGTGTGTGTTTTTAGAACTAGTCCCCCCTCTGTATCACTCTCTCCCCTAGTATTTATGCAAAATAGTTTCATTACCGAGCGATCTTTAACCAGAATGCCCAAGTACTTAGAATATCCTTAGAGTAATCCTTTTAAAATGTCTAAGTGTCGAATTAGCCGTACGGGTCTCCTGAGTGCTCGACCTCGACCATAGCTGAGCCACTCATCGGTATATTGCTTCCTATACGCAACTTCGGCTTGATCGACCCCTTGTTGTGCTTCCTTAAGTAGACTTCTTTTTATCAGATTTTGACCCATACAGATTTGCGTTATCATTAAAATATATTTTTTGAGCAATATTTGATTGAAGTTGAAAAAATAACATGAATTTGATTAAATTTTTTTCTTGGACATGTATTTCACTTGAAAAAAATATTTTTTTTGATTAAAATAATGAAAAATTTCACGATTTCACTTAAAATGCTTATAAACCAAGCTTTTCAACCTTGATTTACACCTAATGTTTCAATATTTGCAAATAACATTTACACATATATAATGTGTGTCCAAACGCCTAATTCATGCATGTTATACCTGCAACTAATTAAAATAAGAATAACATGGAGACTGTTATCTTTATGTAAAATTGAGCATAATTTTTTCTGTGAAAACTGATATATAGACTAGAGATTTGTCTTCTTGGAATAAACCAAACATTAAACATTTCCACAACTATAGTTTCTATCACTGTTCCGTAGTAAACCAATCTAGCGGAAGAAATTGAAAGTTCAACGTCAATAGTAACACATTTCTACACTCTGCATCTTCATATATGTAGTTAAGCAATAATTCCTTTTAGTTTTCTTAACCTGATAGGCATTGCCATCTAAATGAATAAAATATGGAAACTTGACAAAGATTGAGAAGATTCTACACAACTGCAAGGTATATTATTATACTCCAAATAATCATGCTATGTATACTTTAACATTATATTCAAATCAAGAAAATAGTCATTTAGAACAGTACTCCTATTTTAAGCCCGTTTGTTGGAATAAAGAAGATTTAATTAGTGTACACTAATAGATAATCTATTTTTTTTCTCTTAATTTTGATCAAGAAGCACTAGGACAATTATATCTGATATTATGTTTCTGAAAAATATATTGTGCAGTGGCATATTCACATACAAGAAGGGGTCAGTTGAACACTATTCATCAAAAAATTATATCGTATATACAAAAAATTATATATAAATTAAAAATTATTTAATATATATATATATATATATATATATATATATATATATATATATATATATATATATATATATATATATATATATATATATATATATATATATATATATATATATATATATATATATATATATATATATATATATATATATATTAAATCTGAAACATCCTTACAGCTTGTTTGGATGGTTGTTACACATAGTTCCATAATGTATCGTATCGTATTATATTGTATTGTACTGTATCGTTTGATAAATACAATATTTGGATAAATTGTATTGTTTGATGTTGTTTCATGATATCACATACCAGGAATATGGAAAATAAACTTACAATATTATAAAAAATATTTATGATACGAGGTAAATTTATTATATAAAAAATGTAGGGTAAATGATAAATTAAAATTATTTAATAATAATGAAGGGTGAGATGAGAAAAAAAGGTAAGATAACGATGTAACCACACCAAATCGGTCGTTACATAAAGTGATACATTTCGTTATTACATAAAGACGGATTTAACAATATAATACAATCAAAAACTTAAGTAACAACTAAAACAAATATCATATTTAAAATAACAATACAATACAATATGTTAGTGATATCGTGGCGTTGTTGCCACCGGTCGTCGTGGACTTGCATTTAGGCCAACTGCAATAGTACTTGAGCAAAAACTATTTTCTTTTCGATTTTCCTATTTTCGGGTAGTGAAAATTTCATCGTTATAGTTAACGATTAGGTCTGAGCCTTGACATTTGCATCAAATTCCATCAAAATAACATTCTTTAAAAAGAACTACATAAACCTTGGCAAGAAATTATATACCTACAAAAGGGGAAATTGTTCACGAGGATCTACCATGTGGGTGGCGTAAAGAAAGTTACTTTAACCCAACAAGCATTATTTCAACTGAATAAATGTGTGTTTTCAATGCACTATAATTGGGGATTTCTTCTTGCTAGTTCTATAAGCTTATCCTTTCACTTCAATACAATAAAATCAAATATTGCAGCTGGCAAGATTTGCTACTCTAACTGCACAAATGCACTGGCAGTAGGATAAGTTGGACATTTGTGATAGTTACTACCCACAGAGGGTAAGGAGTTTAGAGTATAAAAATCAAATACTTATATCTTTTTTTTTCCCTGCATATTTGATACTATTAATTAATCTTTTAAGCTTTTCTAGTTTGTATATTTAAAAATTACATAAGAAATACTATTAATGATAATTTAACTAAAAATATTTACGAAAATTTAAGATCTCGTAGTCTTTAATAACAAAGTGTTAAAAAATGAGATTACGATAAGTAGATTATCTCAACAATTCCTTGTTTAATACGTTATCATAAATATATTAATTATTAATACACACGTCAACATCAAGATCAATAGTCCTAATTCGATTTTATCCCCCACCCACCTCCTTTTTTTAATTATTCAAACATTCTTTTTCATTTACCTCCTAATTTTGCCTCATCATAAAGATTCAGGTATATTAACTGCTTTCATAAAGAAAGAAAATGCTACTGTACTATTAGTTTCGGACTGAAGCAATCTAATCCCTCCAACAAATAATTGACACGATTGCAGTACTATTTCAATGAGCGTTGAATTAAATATTTGAAGAAACTGATGTCGTCCTATATGAATCTATGATTACTAATCCTCCTCGAACGACCAATTACTCAATGCAAATTACAGACATCATGCGAATTGCGAGGGCTACTCTTAGGACATGTTTTTTGATACCGTGTTATTAAACTGGAAGACATATTTTGAAGGAGAATAAGAATTAAAGATTAATAATAAATGTTGGCAGATTTGTTAAATCTATGTGTTGGTTGAATTTGTAAGATTGGATGAGAAGAGTCGAACGGAGAGTGAGAGTAAATTGGAAGAGTTTCTCACTCAATCTGTTGCAAAATGAAGCCGATACAAGCGTATATAACTTTCATCTAGCTAGGGGTGTTCATAAAGTCCGAAAAATCGAACCAAATCGACCAAAAAAGTCGATACCTTTAAATTTGCTTTGATTTTGATTTTAATAAAAAAATAAACAAAAAAATCCCGAACCAAACCGATTATAAAAGTAGCTATCTAAATTTATTATTACACACGCGCGCGCGCGCGCGCACACACATATATATATATATACTAGTGTCAGGATAAACCTCGACTCAAGGAATTTTTTTTAAGGATCACATAATATTATTTTAAAATTTATATTTGAGTTATAAAATAAAAGTTAACAAAAAAATTATAAAATTATGAAACTGATAATTGTTGCTTCTATTTGGCTAACTATGTAAATAATTACTCCTAAGAATTATATAGCAAATAGGAGTAGAATATTATTCGTAATGTAAGGTTAATCAATGAAATTTGAAGAAATTACCAAATATCTGTTTCATTGGTTAGACTATCTCTTCAAACGAAACGAAAGTGTTTGAAAAAGCTATTAGTGAAAATTGATTGTTGCATTTCTTGACTATAGTATTATTACGGAACACAATCTTAAATTTTTGTGCACCGATTGAAAACAAGAATGTGACGATCCGACTGGTCGTTTTAAACTCTAGTGCGTCGTTCGGCAGTGTGGGACCATGATCAGCTTCACTTCAGGTATTATGACCCGTACGCGTGGTCGGAATTGAATTCCGGGAAGTTCTGAGTTGATTTGGAAAAAAAATTCTCATTTCGGAAGCTTTAAGTTGGAAGAATTAACTAAAGTGTGATTTGTGAGTAAAGGACCTCGGAACCGTAATTTACAGGTTCCAACTGGTTCGTATGATGATTTTGGACTTGGGCGTATGTCCGGATCGGGTTTTGGATGACCCGGGAGCGTTTCGGCATGTTGGAAGTAAATTGAAGAACTTAAAGTTCATAAGTTTGATTTAATTGGTTTTAGAGTGTGATTCTTAGTTTTAATGTTGTTTCGGGCGTTCCGAAGGTTTGAGCGAGTCCGTTTTATGATTTAGAACTTGTTGGTATGTTTGGACGGGGCCTCGTAGGCCCCGGATGCCATTCGGACGTCGCGCGAGTCGAGTCCAATCTCAAAATGAGCTGATGGTGCACCAACTTTGGTGCGACCGCACTTGCGGTGGGGCAACCGCAGATGCGAGCTCGCAGGTGCGGGCGAAGTTGCGCAGATGCAACCCAAGAAGTAGAGCCCAGGTTCTGCAGATGCGGTCCCTTTTTCGCAAATGCGGGACCGCAGGTGCGTTCATCTGTCCGCAGGTGCGGCCATAGCCAGCCCTCCCTCTTTTCCGCATATGCGGACGATGGTCCGCATAAGCGAGACCGCAGGTGCGGTCCACGCGCCGCAGATGTGAAAATTGCTGAAGGTAGTGGCCTTCATTTAATACGAGAGTTTCTCATTTTTGGCTCACTTCATTCAACACTTGGGCGATTTGGGAGCTTCAAAACGGGAGATTTCCACTTAGCTTTGTGAGGTAAGTAATTCCTACATCATGTGAGTCTAATACATAGTTTATGAGTAGATTACAACATGTAAATTAGTGAAAATTATGGGTTTAGAGTAAAACCTAGAGTTTGATAAAAATAAAATTTAACCACGAAATTAGTTATGGAATCTAGTACAAATCATATATTATTGATCCTAAGGTTATGGGTAATAACTTTCTTTAAGAATTCCCGAAATCCGAGCATGTGGTCCCGGGGGTGAATTTTAAGAATCTTACCAATTAGCTTGGGTAATCACTTAAATAGTGGAATTATGAACTTTTGAGCATAGATTGATTAGTTTATGTAATGTTTGGCTAGTTTCGAGTTGTTGGGTGTCAGATTTGGAGGTTTGAGCGCATTCTTGAATCAAGAAGTAGGCTTGATACGAGGTAAGTCTCCTTTCTAACCTTGTAAGAGGGAATTAACCCCATAGGTAAAATATTTAAATATGTGCTCCTATTTGTGGGGGGCTACGTACGCACGAGGTGACGAGAGTCCGTAGTAGCTATTATTATGCTTAAGTCCGGGTAGTCTCGGACCCAAAAGCATGTTTTACTTGTCGTACTTGTAACCTTATTGACAATTTAAATTGCTTCAGTCATATCAAACTTGGTAAATGAATTTCTAAAGGGATAAACATCACTTTCTTGACTGTTAAGAGAGAAGTTTCCATTTCCTTGGGTAATTATTTCTCTGATGAAGTCTTGGTTGACTGTTTGAATGTGTGTACCTATGGGTAACCGTGTCGCATGTATGATTCGCAAATGAGGTAATCCTTTTATTTATATTTGACCGCATTGCATGTATGATTCGCGAGCGGGGTAATAGATGCATTTATAGTTCGCGTCGTTCGATCTTTCGATAGTGCACATTTTATTATTATGTTGGATCGCGCCATACGACATCAGAGTGATTTGCGCATGCTTGAAATGTTTTCTTGAGATTTACAAAATTGATATTTCCTCGCTGGCCTGAGATAAATTGATAAAACGATGAAATATAAATCTTTGGAAATCTATTGTTATTAATGGAATTGTTTACATGCTCCAGGACTTATGATTTTATATTTGCCTTATAAAATTCATGATTTTTCACATTATTACTATATTACAATTGGACCACTGGTAAGTGTCGAAGTCGACCTCTCGTCACTGCTTCTTCAAGGTTAGACGGGATACTTACTGGGTACACCTTATTTTTTTACTCATACTACACTTGTTGTGCATTTTTATTACACAGGCACATATATATCTAGTGGCTTCGTTGGGCGCAGCGGCATGGTTGACACGGAGACTTAGGTGAGCTGTATCTCTCGAGGCGACCCGCAACCAGCAGAGTCTCCTTCAGAGTATTGTGTTTCTTTTCTGTCCAATTGTATTCTGGACAGTTATCATATTGTACTTTATTTCCTAAAAATTTGCTCATGCACTTGTGACACCGGGTTCTGGGATGATTTCAAAATTTTTTGGTAGATAAACTTTGTAAAGACATCATTATTTATTCAATGAAGTTTATTATTATTTATTGTCTAATGTTTAAAAGAAATAATTTCAAAAATATTAAAACAAGAATTTACTAGTTGTATGGTGTTGGCTTGCCTGGCAGGGTATCCAGCACCATCACAACCCTTAGTGGATTTTGGGTCGTGACATAGAGATTACGTTTTTTATACGATCATATACGATGTAATAGATGTTGCCTTATTCTAAACGTTACTTCCACATATTAACTTGACCAGTGAAAAATATAGCTTGAAATTTTATTCTAAGTAAATTTTTTTTACTATAATTTAGTATTGTGACTAAATATAAAGCGAAAAAAATTGAATATAATACAAAAATAAAAATAATATTACCTCATCATCTACAAATGTCAGAATCTATCTAATGTAACGACCCGGCAGGTCATTTTGTTTTCTAAAACCCCGTGTCCCTAAATAAGACTTCCCGTACTTGATTTGATTGATTTATGACTTGCGGGGATTGTTGGTTCAGGATTTGGAAGAGTTCGGGTTGAAATCGGAACACTTGGTTCCTTAAGGCTGGCTTAAAAGGCCAAGTTTTACTCCGGTCAACAATTTGAGTAAACGGCCTCGGAGTTGGGATTTGACGGTTCCAATAGGTTTGTATGATGATTTCAGACTTAGGCGTATGTTCGAAACGGGTTTCGGATGACCCGGGAGCGTTTCGGCTCCAAATAGTGAAAATTGGATTCTTGAAGTTTTATAAGTCCTATAATTGTGGGTTGGAACATGTTTTAGTGATATCGAGGTCCAAACGGAATTCTGAGATCGGGAATAGTTCCGTAATGTCATTTAAGACTTGCACGTAAAATTTGGTATCATTCCGAGTAGTATAAGTATGTTTTGGCACGTTGGAGGTAGAATGAAGAACTTAAAGTTCATAAGTTTGATTCAATTGGTTTTAGGGTTTGATTCTTAGTTTTTGATGTTATTTCACTGTTTTGATCGCGCGAGCAAGTTTGTATAGTGTTGTGGGACTTGTGTGAGTATTCGGAGTGGAGCCCCGAGGGCTCGTGTGAGTTTCGGACGTGTGGGAAGGGTTGGAGAACACACCAGATTTCTGGTGTTCTTGGCATCTGTTGTAGGTCTCGCAAATGCGAGAAAAGGTTCGCATTTTCGAACTTGCAACTTAGATAAAGGCTTCACATTTGCGAAGGGAGCCGGCCCAGGCAGTGTTCGCATTTTCCACACGTGCGCCGCATTTGCGACCCAGGCAGAAGCCGCAATTGCGACTGTTTTGTCGCATTTGCGAAACCCCTCTAGGCCCAGATTTCGCATTTGCGAGGATCTTGTCGCATTTCTGAACCTGGTGTCGCAAATGCGACATCAGAGGCCTGGACACAACTTTTAAAAACGGGACTTAGGTCATTTATTTCATTTCACCTCTACACTTAGGCGATTTTCAGAGCACTTGGAGGGAGGCTTTCACCTAGAACTTTGATGTAAGTAATTCCTACACAACATGAGTTAAATACATAGATTATGGGTAGATTAACATGCAAAAATTAGTAAAAATTGTGGGTTTAGAGTAAAACCTAGGGTTTTGATATAAATGGAGTTTTACCACGAAATTTTTTATGGAATCTAGTAAAAATCATATATTCTTGATCCTTAGGTTATGGGTAACGACTTTCTTCAAAAATTTCCGGAATCCGGGCACGTGGGCCCGGGGATGAATTTTAGGAAACTTGTAATTAGGGTTGAAAAATTACTTTAATAGTTAGAATATGAATTCTTGGGTTTGTATTGACGAGCTCTTACCTCATTTGAATAGTTTTGGATCATTTGGCTTCGAATTGAGGGTTTGAGCGCGTTCTTGAAATTGGAAGTAAGCTTTGGAGCAAGGTAAGTCTCCTTTCTAACCTTGTAAGAGGGAAATATCCCCATAGGTGAACTTATATACCATGTGATTATTTGTTGGGGACTATGTGCGCACGAAGTGACGAGAGTCCGTACGTAGTTACTATTCCTGTTATGTCCGGGTAGTTTTAGGCTTCCACATGCTTTGTGAACACTGTTAATTGATTATATGCTCTATTTGTGTTGTATGAGAATTTATTTTTAGATTTTCAGAATATGAAGGTTTCAAGTAAATTATCATTTAAAAACGGGATTGGGAAACGAAAAACATGTTATGCTTATATGTAACCGCTTCGCAATTATATTCCGCGAGCGAGGTCATCCTTTCCACTACTCTCATGGGAGCGGGCCATTCGCCTCGACATGTTAATAGATGCATCTATGGTTCGCGCCGTTCGACCATCCGACAGTGCACACTTTATTATTTATTGGATCGTACTGTACACCCTCGACATTATATGCACATGATATTTGCCTGGAACTTTTCGGTGACTTTAATCTGCTTTGGATGACTTGAAATATAAATCGTCAATTGAAATGATAGAAATTGAAATTTGTATTTATGAAAAGTCTTGTTACTACCTGTTACCTAGCCTTATATCCATGCTTAGACTCATACTTAAATATATATATTGTTTGACCCTAGTAAGTATCAAGTCGACCCCTCGTCACTACTTCTTCGAGGTTATACTGGATACTTACCGGGTGCATATTCTTTATGTACTCATACTACGCTTTTGTACTTAACTGTACAAGATCTAAGACAGGTGCATCTAGCTACCCGTCCGGCTCGCGTACCTGATTCCTGATCGAGATCTCGCGGTGATCTGCCCTTTTCGAGCCGTTCAACAGCATACCAGAGTTCCCTTATTTTTATTGTTATTATGTACTGTCTATTCTGTTTCAGGCAGTAGGATAGTGGTATTTTTGTACATTCTACTAGTTGCCCTAGTACTTGTGACACTAATTCCTGGCACACACTTTGTAGACTATTATTTTGGGTTGTATCTCTATTTCTATGAACTTGCTAATTATCGGCCGTTTCAAATTTAAGATTTAGCAAATATTGGAAATGTTTTGATAAAACAAATGAAACCCATTAGTTGATTAATGTTGGCTTGCCTAACCTCGATGTTGGGCGCCGTCGCGACCTAAATTGGAAATTGGGTCGTGACAACATGGTATCAGAACACTAGGTTCGTGTAGGTCTCACAAGTCATGGGCAAACCTAATAGGGTCTTGCGGATCGGTACAGAGACGTCTGTACTTATCTTCGAGAGGTTATAGGGTGTTAGGAAACTACTCTTTATTCATCTTCTATCGTGCATTTGATGGTATACTAAATTTCCTTCTTCTATTCTCTCACAGATGGTGAGGACGTGTAAGGCAGATGTTCCAGACCCAGTAAGAGTTGCTCCCCCCATTGCTAGAGGCGGAGGCGGAGGCCGGGAGAGGGAACCGGCCTGAGGTAGGGGTCAAGGGCGTCCCAGAGCTGCCCCAGTTGCACCTCCGGTGGATCCTGCAGGGGATCCTATCATTGAGGAGCATAGCGAGGTGCCTGCAGCTGAGCCTACCCCGGCGGACTTTACGACAACACCGGGTTTCCAGGAGGTCATGGGTCGTATGTTGCGGTTCATGGATACTATGACTCAGGCTGATTTATTTCCAGGGAACCCAGCCACATCTCAGGCGGGAGGGGGAGCAAAAACACCTACTGACCAGGCCCCAGGACATGCAACTGCGGTATATCAAACTCCGGGTGCACTACCCGCAGATGGGGCCCAGCCAGTTGCAGCAGTAGCACCTGAGCCCAGACCAACTATGAACAATGATCCACAGAAGTTATTGGACAGATGGACGAGGCTACACCCTCCTGTCTTCGAAGGTGAGCGTCATGAGGATGCTCAGGATTTCATTGATAGGTACAGGACATACTGCACAACATGAGGATACTAGAGTCTCATGGGGTTGACTTCACTATGTTCCAGCTGGAGGGCAGGGCCCGTAGATGGTGGCAGTCTTATGTTCTTGGTAGGCCAGTGGGTTCTCCTCCCATTACTTGGAGTCAGTTCACACAGCTTTTCCTGGATAGGTATATTAGGGAAGAGTTGCAATATCAGTTTGAGCATCTTGAGCAGGGTCAGATGTCGGTGACCGACTATGAGGCGAGGTTTTATGAGTTGTCCCGCCATGCACTGATGATACTTCTTACTGACGCAGAGAGCATGCGGAGGTTTGTTGCAGGGTTGCATTCAGGTATCAGGGCCAGCATGGCCCGAGAGGTTGAGATGGGGACTCCTTATCAGCTGGCAGTGGAGATTGCTCGTAGGATTTAGGGCTATCGTCTGAGGAGTAGAGAGCAGGGGCAACGGGACAAGAGGGACCGTTTTCATGGGGAGTTTAGAGGTGCCCCGGCCAGGGGCAGAGGTCAATTCAGGAGGGGCCAGTCCAGCAGGCCCCCATATTCAGCACCCCCACCACCTCCTCGGGGTGCTCCAGTGAGGCCTCATTTCAGTGCGATGCCGGAGAGTTCTTATCTCCCAACATCCATTCAGGGATCCTCCGGCGGGTATTTTAGTCATCAGGGTTCTCCCCGTGCTTATTTCAGTGCCATGCCAGAGAGTTCATACCATCCTCCATCCATTCAGGGTTCCTCTAGTGGGTATTCTGGTCATCAGGGCCAGTCTTCAAGGCAGCAGTCTATGGTGCCGAGAGGTTGTTATGAGTGCGGAGATCCAAATCATATGAAGAGATTTTTTCCCAGGATCCGGGGAAAGGCAGTGCAGTAGAGTCATCAGCCTATGATTACAGCACCGGCGGTCCGGACACCTAGAGGCGGAGGACAGATTGATAGGGGCCATCCTAGAGGTGGAGGCCAGTTAGGGGGAGTTCAGCCAGCTACCGTTCAGTAAGGTGGAGGCCAGCCAGGCGGGGCTCCACCCAGTTTCTATGCTTTTCCGGCCAGACCAGATGCATTAGCCTCAGATGCCGTTATCATAGGTATTATTTTCGTCTGCGCTAGGGATGTTTTAGTGCTATTTGATCTAGGGTCTACCTATTCATATGTATTATCTCTGTTTTCTCATTTTCTGGATATTCCTCATGAGTCCTTGGGTACTCCTGTTCATGTGTCCACTCCCGTGGGCAATTCTGTAGTTGTGAATCGGATCTAATGGTCATGTATTGTCACATTCTTTGCTTTTGAGACTAGAGCAGATCTCCTGTTGCTTGATATGATCGACTTTGAGGTCATCCTGGGCATGGACTGGTTATCCCCATATCACGCTGTCCTAGATTGCCATGCCAAGTCTGTTACTTTAGCGATGCTACAGTTGCCGAGGTTGGAGTGGAATGATTCCTCGGTCAGTACATCTAGTCGGGTTATTTCTTTTCTGAAGGCTCGGGATATGGTTGAGAAGGGTTGTTTGGCTTATCTAGCTTATGTTCGGGACACCACCGCAGAGTCTCCGATGATTGATTCAGTTCCAGTGGTTCAGGAGTTCACCAATGTGTTCCCTTCTGATCTTCCAGGCATGCCACATGATCGTGATATTGATTTCTGTATTGATTTGGCTCCAGGTACCCAACCTATATCTATCCCGCCGTACCGTATGACTCCAAACGAGTTGAAGGAGTTGAAGGAGCAGCTTGAGGAGTTGTTAGCAAAGGGGTTTGTGAGACTGAGTTCGTCACCTTGGGGTGCACCAGTGTTGTTTGTGAAGAAGAAGGATGAGACTATGCGGATGTGCATTGACTACCGCCAGTTAAACAAAGCTACCATAAAAAACAAGTACCCGTTGCCGCGCATTGATGATTTGTTCGACCAGTTGCAGGGTGCTCTATAAGATCGACTTGAGATCAGGGTATCATCAGCTGAAGATTCGGGACTCAGATGTCTCAAAGACTACCTTCCATACTAGATATGGCTATTATGAGTTTCTGGTGATGTCCTTTGGCTTGACTAATGCCCCTGCGGCGTTTATGGACTTGATGAACAGGGTTTTCAGGCCTTATATTGATTCTTTTGTTATTGTTTTCATTGATGACATCTTGATATACTCACGTAGCCTGGGGGAGCACGAGCAACATTTGAGGATAGTGCTTCAGACCTTGCGAGAGCAGAAGATATATGCTAAGTTCTCCAAGTGTGAGTTTTGGCTAGAGTCAGTAGAATTCTTGGGGCATATTGTATCAGGAGAGGTTATTAAGGTGGATCCCAAGAAGATTGAGGCAGTTCAGAGTTGGCCGCGTCCTACTTCAGTGACTGAGATTAGGAGTTTCCTACGGTTAGCATGTTATTACCGCCGATTTTTGAAGGGCTTTTCATCCATTGCATCACCATTGACTAGATTGAACCAGAAGGGTGATCCTTTACGTTGGTCCAATGATTGTGAGGTGAGCTTTCATAAGCTCAAGACAACATTAACTACAACACCAGTTCTAGTGTTTCCTTCCGGTTTGGGGATGTATATGGTATATTGCGACACTTCACGCGTTGTCTTAGGATGTGTATTGATGCAGGAGGGGCGAGTTATTGCATATGCTTCACGTCAGCTGAAGATTCATGAGAAGAATGACCTTGTGCACGACCTAAAGTTAGCAGCAATTGTTCATGCTCTTAAAATATGGAGGCATTATTTGTATGGGGTGTCATGTGAGGTTTATACTGATCATCGCAGCTTACAACATTTGTTCAAGTAGAGGGATCTCAATTTTAGGCAGCGTAGATGGCTTGAGTTACTGAAGGATTATGATATCACCATTCTTTATCATCCGGGCAAGGAAAATGTGGTCGCAGATGCCTTAAGTAGGAAATCAGAGAGTATGGGTAGCTTGGCATACATCTCAGCGAAGGAGAGGTCACTAGCTTTTGACATTCGGTCCTTGGCTAACAGACTTGTGAGGTTGGACCTTTCAGAGCCCAACAGAGTCCTTGCGTGTGTTGTTGCTCAGTCTTCATTATTGGGGCATATCAAGGCTCGGCAGTTCGATGATCCATATTTCGTAGTTCCCAGAGAG
This sequence comes from Nicotiana knightiana, assembly GCA_005239525.1. NCBI lineage: Eukaryota > Viridiplantae > Streptophyta > Magnoliopsida > Solanales > Solanaceae > Nicotiana > Nicotiana knightiana. The sequence goes on along the minus strand of ML400447.1, from coordinate 158,437 downwards.
ACTGTGCTACAAGGTAGTTCCAAGGATATTTCTATTGGCGAGGATGGTGTTCTGTGACTCTAGGGTTGCCTATGTGTCCCTAATGTTGATGTCTTGAGGGAGAGGGTTCTAGAGGAGGCACATAGTTCACGGTATTCCATTCATCCAGGTGCTACGAAGATGTATCGTGACCTGAGGCAACATTATTGATGGCGGCGAATGAAGAAGACATAGTTGAGTACGTGGCTAGATGTTTGAATTGCCAGCAGGTTAAGTATGAGCACCAAAGGCCAGGTGGCCTACTTCAGCAGATGCCTATACCTGAGTGGAAGTGGGAGCGCTTTACTATGGACTTTGTAGTTGGATTTCTGCGGACATTGCGGAAGTTTGATGCAGTTTGGGTCATCATCGACAGGTTGACCAAGTCGGCACACTTTATTCCTGTTGGAACTACTTATAATTGAGTGAGGTTGGCTCAGATCTACATTCGGTACATAGTTTGGTTGCATGGTGTGCGTGTTTCTATTATATCAGATAGAGGTCCTCAGTTCACTTCTCATTTCTGGAGAGCCGTTCAGAGCGAGTTGGGCACCCGAGTAGAGCTCAACACAACATTCCATCCTCAGACCGATGGGCAGTTGGAGCGGACAATTCAGATTCTAGAGGACATGCTCAGGGCATGTGTGATTGACTTTGGAGGGCAGGGGGATCAGTTCTTGCCCTTGGCCGTGTTTTCTTACAACAATAGTTATCAGTCCAGCATCGAGATGGCTCCATTTGAGGCTTTATATGGTTGGCTATGTTGTTCTCCTATTAGGTGGTTTGAGCCTGGTGAGGCTAAGTTGTATGGTACAGATTTAGTGAAAGATGCCTTGGAAAAGGTAAAGTTGATTAAGGAAAGACTTTTCACAGAACAGTCCAGACAGAAGAGTTACGCGGATCAGAAGGCATGTGATGTATCATTCATGGTCGGTGAGAAGGTTCTCTTGAAAGTCTCGCCGATGAAGGGTATTATGAGATTCGGGAAGAAGGGCAAGTTGAGCCCCAAGTTTATTGGCCCATTTGATGTGTTGAGGCGAGTTGGGGAGGTTGCCTATGATATTGCTTTACCGCCCAACTTATCGGTAGTTCATCTAGTTTTTCATGTATCTATGCTTTGGAGGTATCACGCCGACTTGTCTCATGTGTTATACTTCAGTACTATTTAGTTGGACGAGAGCTTAGGTTATGAAGAGTAGCCAGTTGCCATTATTGATAGACATGATTGCTAGTTGAGATCCAAGAGGATTTCTGTGGTAAAGGTCCAGTGGAGGCGCCAACCAGTTGAGGAGGCGACCTGGGAGTCCGAAGAGGACATGTGGAGAAAATATCCACTCTTATTTAGCACTTCAAGTATGATTCTAAACTCGTTCGAGGACGAACATTTGTTTAAGAAGTGGAGAATGTAACGAACCGACCAGTCATTTTTCTTTCTAGAACCTCGTGTCCCTAAATAATACTTCCCATACTTGCTTTGATTTATTTATAACTTGTGGGGATGGTTGGTTCGGGATTTGGAAGAGTGGGTTAGAATCTAAACACTTGGTTCCTTACGGTTGGCTTAAAAGGCCAAGTTTGACTCGGGTCAACAATTTGAGTAAACAAACCTCGGAATCGGGATTTGAAGGTTCCAATAGGTTCGTATGATGATTTCGAACTTGGGCGTATATTCGTAATGGGTTCGGATGACCCAGGAGTGTTTTGGCGCCAAATAGTGAAAATTGGATTCTTGAAGTTTTAGAGGTCCTATAATTGTGGGTTGGAACGTGTTTTGGTAATATCGAGGTCCAAACGGAATTCCGGACCGAAATAATTTCCTAATATCATTTAAGACTTGCACGCAAAATTTGGTATCATTTTGAGTAGTATTAGTACGTTTCGGCACGTTGGAGGTAGAATGAAGAACTTAAAGTTCATAAGTTTGATTCAATTGGTTTTAGGGTGTGATTCTTAGTTTTTGGTGTTATTTCAGTGTTTCGATCACGCGAGCAAGTTTGTATACTGTTGTGGGACTTGTGTGAGTATTCGGAGTAGAGCCCCGAGGGCTCGTGTGAGTTTCGGACGTGTGGGAGGGGTTGGAGAATCCACCAGATTTCTGGTGTTCTTGGTATCTGCGGCAGGTAACACAAATGCGAGAAAAGGTTCGCATTTTCGAACCTCACAATTTAGATAAAGGCTTCGCATTTGCGAAGGGAGCCGGCCCAGGCAGTGTCCGCATTTGCGACACATGCACCGCATTTGCGACACATGCACCGCATTTGCGACACATGCACCGCATTTGCGACCCAGCAGAAGCCGCAATTGCGACTGTTTTGTCGCATTTGCGAAAGCTCCCTCCCAGGCCCAGTCTTTGCATTTGCGAGGATCTTGTCGCATTTGCGACCGGCATCAGAGGCCTGGACACAACTTTTAAAAACGGGACTTAGGTCATTTATTTCATTTCACCTCTACACATAGGCGATTTTCAGAGTACTTGGAGGGAGGCTTTCACCTAACACTTTGAGGTAAGTAATTCCTACACAACATAAGTTAAATACATAGATTTTGGGTAGACTAACATGCAAAAATTAGTAAAAATTATGGGTTTAGAGTAAAACCTAGGGTTTTGATAGAATGGAGTTTTACCACGGAATTTAGTATGGAATCTAGTAAAAATCATATATTCTTGATCCTTAGGTTATGGGTAACGATTTTATTCAAAAAAATTCGGAATCCGAGCACGTGGGCCCGGGGATGAATTTTAGGAAACTTGTAATTAGGGTTGGGAAATTACTTTAATAGCTAGAATATGAACTCTTGGGTTTGTATTGACTAGCTCTTACCCCACTTGAATAGTTTTGGATCGTTCAGCTCCGAATTGAGGGTTTGAGCGCGTTCTTGAAATTGGAAGTAAGCTTTGGAGCAAGGTAAGTCTCCTTTTTAACCTTGTAATAGGGAAATGTCCCCATATATGAACTTATATACCATGTGATTATTTGTGGGGGACTATGTGCGCATGAATTGACGAGAGTCTGTACGTAATTACTATTCCTGTTATGTCTGGGTAGTTTTAGGTTTCCACATGCTTTATGAACACTGTTAATTGATTATATGCTCTATTTGTGTTGTATGAGAATTTATTTTAAGAGTTTCAAGAATGTGAAGGTTTCAAGCAAATTACCATTTTAAAACGGGATTGAGAAAATAAAAACATGTTATGCTTATATGTAAAAGTTTCGCAATTATATTCCGCGAGCGGGGTGATCCTTTCTACTACTCTCATGGGAGTGGGATATTCGCCTCGACATGTTAATAGATGCATCTATGGTTCGTGTCGTTCGATCCTTCGGCAGTGCACATTTTATTATTTGTTGGATCGGACCGTACGCCCTCGACATTATATGCGCATGCTATTTGCCTGGCACTTTTCGGTAATTTTAATCTGCTTTGGATGCCTTTAAATATAAATCGTCAACTGAAATGATAGAAATTGAAATGTGTATTTATGAAAAGTCTTGTTACTACTTGTTACCTAGCCTTATATCCATGCTTAGACTCATACTTAAATATATATACTGTTTGACCGTAGTAAGTGTCAAGTCGACCCCTCGTCACTACTTCTTCGAGGTTAGACTGGATACTTACCGGGTACATATTGTTTATGTACTCATACTATGCTTCTGTACTTAACTGTACAGGATCTAAGACAGGTGCATCTAGCTACCCGTCCGGGTCGCGTTCCTGATTCGTGATCGAGACCTCACGGTGAGCTGCCCCTTCCGAGCTGTTCAGCAGCATACCGGAGTTCCCTTCTTTTTGTTGTTATTATGTACTGTCTATTTTGTTTCAAGCAGTAGGATAGTGGTATTTTTATACATTCTACTAGTTGACCTAGTACTTGTGACACTAGTTCATGTCACACACTTTGTAGACTATTATTTTGGGTTGTATCTCTATTTCTATGAACTTGCTAATTATCGGCCGTTTCAAATTTAAGATTTAGCAAATGTTGGAAATGTTTTGATAAAACAAATAAAATCCATTAGTTGATTAATGTTGGCTTGCTTAACCTCGATGTTGGGCGCCATCGCGATCTAAATTGGAAATTGGATCGTAACATCTAAGGCCTTGATTTGTTGCATTTGTAAATTCTTTAACTACTCCGTATTGAATAAGTAAAACTTTTATTACCCTGTGAGTCAGATTTACTCAAACTGTTAAGTAGCATACATTCATACGCAACTTCAATTTCAGTTGCCATTGTGAGTACATGAAATCAAGTGCATACAAGTGGTTTAATATGAAAAGGGCAGTAGAGTCATCAAAGTCTATCAAAATTTTAAAAATTTTATTTAAAAAAAGATTTTGAACTTGGACCAATAATAAGATTGCCAATGCGCTTTTCATGACATAATAAATTACTCCACATTTTATAAAATATTATTTATGAGATCGATAAGGAGAATTATTTACTTGAACTAACTAAAACTATCAATTGGTTAGATGCAAGGACGCCAATTACCAAGGGCTATTCTTTAATAACCAAAATTTTAAAATTATGATAGGTATAATATAGTCAATTAAAAGAGGTAATCAAATTTAATTTTTTTCTTACCAAATATAAACTATCTGAGCTGGCATAACAACCATAGGGGAAAATAATTTTAAATTAAAATATTTAATTGATATGAGTTAGAATGTCTAACCAATTTTATGTGATGAATACATCAAGCCAAATAATCTATACAACATTTATAAATGAGTCAATTTTAAATCAGTAATCATATATGAGACATTATAAATAATAATTATAATTGACAAACTTTCGAGTAGAGTTATTTATCAATTATCAATAATGCATGAACACACATATATGTTTAGATACTAAATAACAAAATCACTTTGTTTTTAAGGCAAAGTAAATTATCAAGCAACAACTATAAAAAAATATTGCACATCGAAAGGAGAAGATTCAAGGTACAATCATGGAGCTATTTGCAATGGCAAATTGAAATAGAACAGGGGAAATTCTTAAAATATTGACTGGTTTGATACAATCATTCAACTATAATAACGCACGAACAATCATTATTAACATAATATCAACAAAATAGTACAGGGTAAAACTTTTACCTCAAGTCACAAGCAAATTTTCATATGCGGATATCGATATTATAAACATCTTATGATAACGAATATAGAATAATGACTTCTTTTTAAAAAAATAAAAAAGACCAACTTTTCCTTATTCTAAAATGTTTGGTTCTAAAATTCTAGAAACCTAAATTAAATTCAAAACCGAAACAAAGTAAAAACACAAAGTATTAACTGGTAATTAAAAATTCTAAGCCTTCAATAAGTAAACTAAGACACAAAAGGAACAATAGACCAGCGCAAACGGGGACAGCGAAAGAAAAATACCATATTAAAAAAAAGAATCCTAAAGTTAAAGGAAACAAAAACCAAAGAATCCCAAACCATGTAAAGTCTAAGTAAGTATACGGCAATTTTGTTTTTTCTCCCCCAAAAAATATTTATTATAATTACAATTATATTTAACATATAATGCACTTACAAAGGGTAAAAAAGAGGAACAACATTTCGATAGGGCCTTCGTGTTTTTAATATAATATAGATATAGATATAGATATATACATGTATATTTTGTGTATAAAGTTTCTAAGAATTTATGGTACATATTAGTCATTTGTATTTTTAGTCTAGTTCTTTGCTATTATAATAATCTAATTCTTGCCTTTATATTCTAGTTTGATTGGTAATTTTCTTTTGCTAAATACAAGAATTTATTTTATTTTAAAAATAATCGATTTTTAATTGAGTACTTAAATTATTCATCACTATTTGATTCAATTATCATCAATATATATTGGTAAATGATAGATTTCTCAAAAAGCAATTGATTTGATAGAGTTATGTTGAAAATGTAGTCGCCGGAATATGCATTTGGTAGTGTATGTCTCATATTTGAGAAAAATATCGATAAATAACCGAAAAATCAATAAAGAAACCAACTTAATTGATTTGGTTTGGTTCCAATATTTGAAAAACTGACTTACTTGGTTTGGTCCTTTTAGGGAAAAACCGACCCAAACCGAACCATAAACACCCCTACATCTAGCCAACTAATTGACCGATGTACAAGTAACTAAACAATAGCTAACCATGGTTACAACTAACTAGTATACTGACTATAGTTAGCTTAAGCTATCCTTTACACCCCTCTCAACCTAGGAGGTATGAAGATATTCTTCATTCCTAGCTTGGAAACCAAGTAGTCATGTTGTGCTCTGCCAAGACCTTTGGTAAGTAAGTTGATAGGATATATGTATTCTTTTTATGTTTTGATGATCTAGCAAACTTAATGATAAGAACCTGATACACATCCTTAAGTACGTGAGAATACAAGTCTCAAGCTGGAGACGTGAATCAACTCTTCAGAAGTCAAAGGAACAACAATGAGAACAGATGGACATCAGTTCCCTTGGTGATCGTACCAGTAAACTTCCCAACATCTGTAAAGTTGTTGCCTGCACAAGCAACAGTTTAAAATAGTGCAGCAGTAAACTTCATTGGGAATGCCCTGTATCAAACATGCTTGCATCATTCAAGCAATGTCACCAGTGCTATATTAACATTAAACCAAAGGCAAAACATCACTTGAACATTGAAGAATCCATCAAGCGTTCTCTCAAACCTGTGCATCAATCTAGAAATCGATTCTCAAGGGCATCAAGAACAAAGAACAACATAACTAGGACCCGTTCCCTGTATTGAGTCATTACATGTCCTTCGTTGTGTTGCACCTTTGTTAAAGTTCTTTACTTGTGATTCCTACTTAGCTTAGTCAGAAGCACTGTGTAGAAAGGTTTTGTAAAATCATAAACTTTGTGTTTGTGTCTTGGCTAGAGTTAGTCGAGTTGTAAAGCTTTGTAATGGATTATTACAAAGGGGCTTGTAATAGAGTTGTTACAAGTTAGCGAGGGATAAAGAGGTTAATTCCTAGGTTATAGTAGGTTGTAATCTGAAGTTTGCTCAGTAGTGAATTGAAATCCTACAAAGGTAAGTCGTAATTTTTAATCTCGTGAGCTGGAATTTTTCCACGTAAAATTCCATTGTGTCATTTACTTACTGCAGTGTGCGTGCGTTCAGTGGAAACTAATAGAGAACCTGGTTCTCTATATAGTTTGGTGGACCTCTAGTTTCTATCAATTGGTATCATAGCAGGTTATTTATATCATGCTAACACCTAGAAACTATCCCCATGGCTGCTCCACCAAATTTTGAAGAAGGTCAATCTACCTACAAACCACCAAGATTCAACAGCCAATATTATGGATGGTGAAAGACAAGGATACATGATTTTATCATGGCTGAAGATTCAGAGCTCTAGGACGTTATCTGCGATAAAACCTTCTGTAACGACCCGACCGGTCGTTTTGAGAATTTAAGATCCGCTCGGTGGCATAAGGTATTGAACAACTTCACATTGTGTACATCGACCTGCGTGCATGATTGGATTCAGTTACCGGATGATTCGGAATCGAATTAAAAGAATAATTCTAGTTTTGGAAGTTTAAGCGGTGAAATTTGACCAGAATTTGACTTTTTATGTAATGGACTCCATAATAAGTTTTGGATAATGTCAACAGCTTCGTATGGTGATTTTGAACTTAGGCGTGTGTCCAACTTTGGATTTGGAGGTTTGTAGGGTAATTTGAGGCATTTCGACGAAAGTTGAAGTTGGAAAGTGGAAAGGTTTGAACCACATTTGACTTTTGGGATATCGGGGTCGGAACGCGATTTTGAGAGTTGGAACAACTATGTTATGTAAATTGGGACTATCTGCAAAGTTTGGCGTCATTCCGGATTGAATTGATAGGTTTTGGCACGATTTTTAGAAGTTGGGAGATTCAAAAGTTCATAAGTTCGATTCATGTGCGATTCGCAGTTTCGTCGTTGTTTGATGTGATTAGAGGTCTCGAGCAAGTTCGTGTGAGGTTATAGAACTTTTTGGTAGGTTTGGACGGGGTCCCTGGGGCCCCGGACGTGTTCCGATTGAGTTTTCAGATGTTTTTCCTAGTTTGAGCAGGTCTGGTTCTAGTGTCTCGCACCTGCGACACCTTGGAGAGCAGGTGCGGCTATGCTTCTACGTGAGCCTAGTTTCTTCTGTGATCAATGAGGTCTGGGAGCTACCTCGCTTCTAGGGATGCTGGTACACGGGTGCGAAGGCCGCTTTTGCGGTTCTGTGATCGCATCTGTGAAGGAGTCCGCTTCTGCGCGCCGCAGGTGAGGCTATGTCATCCGCAGATGCGGACCTGGGCCTGGTAAGTTGATTTCGCAGATGCGAGCTTTTCTCACATATGCAGTTGCGCAGATGCGCCTATTTGTCCGCAGATGCGGAAGCACTGGGCAGAATCATATAAATTGAGATTTGGTCATTTTCTTCCCATTTGAGTTTTGGACTTCGAATTTGGGAGCGATTTTTGGGGGTTTTCAAGCTAATCAAGTGGGTAAGTGTTCTTCACCTAGATTTAAATATAGTCCACGATTTTATCCTTGTTTTTCTCATTTAAATTATGTTTTGAGTTGGGGAAGATGTTGGTTTTGAAGAAAATTTCTAAAATGAAGAATCATGATTTGAGGGACGAAATGGTATCGGAATTTGAAAATTTCTATATGGTTGAACTCATATTGGAATGGGTGTTCGGGTTTTGTAAAAATTGTCGGGTTCCGAGGTTCGAGCCTAAGGGCCGAGTTTTGGGTCGATTTTTGGATTTTGTTAAAGATTTAGACTTTATCATCCGGAATAGTTTGTTAAGTGTTTTATTTATGTTTTGAAATCATTTTGGTTAGATTGAGCTGTACGAAGGTCTTTTCACCCGAGAATTTCAATTTTAGAGTATCGGTTTGTCGTCTTTGAGATAAGTATCTTGCCTAATCTTGTGTGCGGGAAACTACCCCTTAGAATTTGAGTCTTCTATGTTGATTGTAGAGGACATCCATCTCTTTCCATTCCTCGATCAGCCTCTTTTTGGTCTCATGTATTTCCCGGTGCTCGTTCTTGAAATCGAGGATCCTTTTGCGCAGCCAGTTGTACTTGACCTGAGCCTTGGTATCCTTGTCTATGATTCTATTGCCTCAGCTGATTCCCGACCTCACTATCCCGTCCAAGTTGTCTTCCAGCCATGCCTGGTAGAAAGGTGCACATCCTGCATGGTACCTGTTTGGTTCAATAGTATTATTTTCCATGATGATTTTGCAGTGTCACATGTGTTGAGCTTGACACTTGTAGGGGATGTCGTCGTCCTGGAAATCCTCTCTGAAGTGACCCATCTTGGCAACCCTTGGTACAACTTGTTTTCTTCCTGCCTGCCTCATGACTCGGAGAGGAACATAGGGATATATACCTCTCAACCCGATCAACACTAAGTGTGGTGCATCCCTGGATTTGATGATACATTCGTCCGCCGGGAACCACTCGAACATCCATTGCACCTGTTCCTCGATCATATTATCAAATAATTCCACCCACTCCTTGGCAGTTTCCGGCTGAGAAAATCTGTCCGGAATGTAAGTCATCCGCTTGGGGTGATGGAAAGCAATGTGATCATTCCAAGCCCTTCCCGGAAGTTCTTGGCGATACTTTCCCTTTTGAAGGTGTTCTAGGAGCCATAACTGCAGCAATAGGTTGCAAACCTCGAAATGTTTAACTCATCTTTGACAATGCTCTAAGGATCGGTAAATATCATCTAAGATCATAGGGACAATGCTGAAGGTTTGCCCATCGATCCCTTCCATCAGAGCCCTGGTTACCATGGCTAGCCTGGTATGAATCATTTCCCTTTTTGTTGGGAACACTATCAAGCCCCAAAAGCACATAATAAACATGAATAACCTGCGATGGATGTGACCCAGAGACGTGATGAAAAACTCATCATGATAGGTACGGTATGATTTGCTGCGACCGTATCTTTCATACAAGTACTCGAAAGGTATGTAAGATTATTTCAAACACTCCAATTCAACATTCTTCTTCAACCCCATCATTTTCAGAAAACCTTTGCCCGTGTTGTTCTCAGGTACCAACAACCTAGAGCTTTCCCAAGCTATCCCAGCAAGTCCTCCTATTTCTTCTAAGAGCGGCGTCATTTAAATATTCCCAAAGCGGAATACAGCTCTTTCACTATCCCAAAACAAAGTGGCAACCTCAATCAGCATGTTGTTCGGCTGGATGTCCAGAAGAGAAGGTAAATTGCCCAGATGCTTCCTCACGTGTTTCTTATCACTTGAAGGAGGGTCTCCCCACCAGTCTAGGAGCATTGGTGGGATATTGCCGACCATACCGAATCTGGGGAACTCGTGCCTCATTTTCTAACAAGACAAAAAATGGTTAGGCCCTTCCCCACACCAGACTCAACTATTTATACACTTATGATTAGCATACATGCATTTAGTTCTCCAAATTAATGCATAGAACGTGATCGTATCCGTTGGGATTATGAAAACCCTGGTGGACTTTTGGATAAGGCTGTCTTAAAGGGTTATTGTGCGGACGACACATTAACCCAACTAGGTTTGACCATGATGCATGCACAATATAACAAGAGAAAAGTTTCTATGGGGTTTTAGACCGGTGCCCTCGAGCGGACAACTCGAAGGGGAAAGGCACAGAACCATCGACTGCACCGCTGATCGACTGGTTTTACCGCAAATAAGCCTTTCCGAATTTAGGGGATGATATAAATAGGAAGACCGCAACCACTCATCAAGCGTTGCTATAGAATTTGTTTAGGAACACGTGGAATATGATGTTGAGCATGATTATGCAGCAATAAATAAGCAATAAACAACATGTTTTCACATATTTGCACGCAATGAAAGCGATAAATACAGCAGTAATAATTGAAAAGCGGTTACAAAGAAAACAAGAAACATGTCAGTTTCATTTTGGGAAAATAAATACTTGGAAAAGTAAATAATTAATTGCACATAAAGGGGAAAGGGAAAAGGTGCAAGCATTAACAAAATAAAGCACATTTAGACAAATTCACAAAGCGGTTTGTAATGGTAAAAGCCTAGACTCCCCAGCAGAGTTGCGATACTGTCGCGCCCCCTTTTTCCTCTCCTTTCGGATTAGTCAGGGTTTTTGACATTATTGGGACAACTCATTTCCTTTTGGGAAAAGGGATGTAAGGAATTTGAAGAGTCGCCACCTAACGAATTAAGGTGCGTTAGGGCACCTATTACAGGTAATTTATAACACCAATTGTATAACCGGAGATTGCGTAAGGGCTTGAAGTTACTTCAAGGGAAAGGTGTTAGGCACCCCTCGAAGTCCACAACTATGGGTCCCGGCCAAACTTACTTTGTGAATTAATCAGGTGCAAATAAGCAGTCTAATCACACATATTTAAATGAGTGAAAGGGGTCCTAATTTATTTATCCAAAAGGATCATATCCATGCAATGCCTGGTAATCACTCCTCGATGAGGGGCTACACGTTGCATTAGCGCACGGGTCATCATATCCTTTTCTATCCATTACCCCACCCCTTAGTGGTTATTAAGCGAATTTTATTTAGCGAGCTCTAAGCGTTATGTTACCCGTCCCTTCCTTGTGGTCCCGGAGGAGTTTTAGGACCTCTAAATCTGGGAAATTCTAGAAAACCCCTAAGGTATTTAGAAAGGAAAAATCTAGGTGACGAGCAAATAACAGGTAGGACCAACAAGTAACTGAAAGAAAGAAATTAAAAGGCTCATGTTTACCTCCACACATATAGCAAAAAAACAACACGTCTCAAACACAAATACATGCAGTTTTTATAAAGAGTCCTAGGGCAAGATGTCTAGGTGAACATTAATATACAGAATATGCAACGTTGTTTCACAAACTCAATGGCAGGGTCCTAATCAGTTTGCCTACTGATTTTAAGTCCTGTAAACATAGCAGTAAACAATCAAAAATACAGTTTCCAATTTTATATAGAGATTAATTACCTAAGGCTTGCCTAGGGGTGAGATTGTACGTAGTAACAATTACAAGATATTTTAAACAGTTTTGAAGTTATTTAACCTACAAACATGTTGTTCTAGGTGACACGGATTTGAAAATGAAAGATTGGTACCAGTTATACTCAGAAAAACATACACCTTTATGCGAGACTGTTTTTATTCCTCTTCAGGGTCAATGAATTATTTTAATTAAACTAGGCGTATTCAAACGAATGCAAATAGAATTCCTAGAACATGGTATCTAAATGCACACATGAGTGACATATTTTTTTGTTAAAGTTATTCATTAACCTAATAGCAGGATTTCTAAGTGAGAATACTTGTGCAACATTAAAGCATGGATTGGCGATATGTGATATGCTGAAGCAGTAAACGTGAAGCCCTAAGAACTGGATATCTAATGCAGGCTTGATACGATTCGAAAGTAAATGAGCATATCAGTCCTAGGACATGGATTCTAATGCAAACTCACAGAATATAAACCTATAACATGCTTTCTACCCAGTATCATTAACAAGATCATATAGCTACCCTTCCCATTTTTCACTAGCCACCCCAATATTTTTGACAAATAATTATTACATACCAATGAATAAATTAGATAAATGAAACAGAAATCGAACAATAGGGATCCTGAAATAGGCCCAAGGAATACCTGGTAAGCACAGGCCTTCAATGATCTCAAAGGCCAAAGAATTTCATAGCTAGATTTGTGTCTAGGTGTGTCAGAGTTCCCTAAGGACCTCAAGGATCCCGGGCAGTGCTCACACCTAGACTTTTCATAACAGAGATTGAGTAAGTGCAGTGTGGAAGGGCCAGCCCCAGTGTGCCAGAGTTCAATATCTCAAGAGGATCCCAAGGAAGTACACACACTGGAGGGCCAGAACCTAGGGACTTAGGAGTAAAGTGAGAGTGCTTGACATAGTTTTGAAAAGGTTTTGACAAGAAAACAACACCGAAATAATTCAATAAGTAAATAAGTTTTCTGAAAATAAGGACTGATCAGTTAGTAAAACAGTTTGAAAACAATGTAAACATTATCTTTTTGAAAAATCAATAAGCAGCATGATTGGCTACAGAACCAACAGGTCCAACGTTAACAGAATTCACACAAGGGTATTGGGAATTGGGGACATACAGAACATGTATAGTGAAACATATAGAAACAGGAGCACAAAAGCCTTTTCAAGAGTTTTATAGGATTAAGGAGTTAATCATACAACTAATAGTAAAGACATAGAGCATGGATCACAGAACAACCATGTGGAAACAAATTACACTAGACATATGAGGCATAGAACCAGAGTTACTTAGAAATATTAGACAACTTAGCAAAGCAGATTAAACCAGAACCTTAGTAAACAGATCAGGCAAACCATCAAATATACTAACATACATGGAACAAAATCAGGTTGAGGCATGCTAGAGAAAGCAATAGGCAGATCCTTAGACATGCTAATCACAAGTTAAACAGAACAGAATTCATACAGGCTAGTGATAAAACAAGGTAGTTCAGGCATGCGAGGTGAAACAATAATTTAGACATACAAGTTACACATTTAACAACAAGATTTTAAGCAGGAACAAGACTGGAAATCAATGAACTAAAGCAGTAACAGAGCACATTGAATTTTGGACTTGAAATTGAATTAGGACATACCAGTTAAGAAGAGAAAAACACAGGATACAAGCAGATGTGGTGTAATAATTAGCCTTGGCTTACAGCCGGCTAGTTCAGTAACAGTTGCAAGTAACAAAGAAGAGTAGAGAGTTTTGAGTGTAAGAGAGAGTTTTTGAACTAGTGTTCGTGTGTGTAGTGAGAATAGAGGAGAGTATATATAGCAGCTGAGAGCTAGACAAAATAAGGTAAAAAATCAATTGTGCAGCAATTAGGGAAATTTACAGAATCATTCATACATAAAATCAACATAGTCTCCCATAATCAAGGTTTAATCAATCAACGGTAGAGAGCAGGACAGTATTTAAGGAAAGAAATCAAGTAAGACTTACGTACAGAGTAGGCAATTAGGGGTAAATGAACAGGAGTTTAATTAAGGAAACAACTAGTGAAGAATCAGGAAATATCACGGTTAATCAAAATAAGGCAAGAAATAATTAAAGGTGTAAAAATAGGGAAATAATCGAGAAATCAGCACATAGGTATCAATATAGAAAATCAGTAAATCAAAGACTTAAAAAAAATATACTGATTTAAGGAAAATAATATAGATTTTCATGAATAAACAGATAAGCCAAAAAAATAATACTGATTTAAGGAAAATAATATAGATTTTCATGAATAAACAGATAAGCCAAGTATAAATACATAGAATCAGTCAAGAGTTGAATTAGGAACCCTAATAGAGACATACTAGGGTAAAATCACAAGATACAACAGTGTATGAATAACACAACAGTGTATGAATAATACAACTGTTTGGAAGTAGATATAACAGTGTATGAATAATAAATACAAAGAAGGTAACTCTGACGCCTGCGAACGCAGCAGCAGGTTACCTTGAGTATCCTCGGCAATCATCCACATAGCTACTACAATATATACCTGGATCTGCACACAAAAATGTGCAGAAGTGTAGTATGAGCACACCACAGCGGTGCCCAGTAAGTATCAAGACTAACCTCGGTGGAGTACTGACGAGGACTAGTCAAGACACCACTGGTCTACAAAATAAATAACATGAATATAGAAATGAGCGAACGTTACATCTATCTAAGACTTCTCAGGATAATCCACCACAATGACAATATAAAGCTTAAGAAAATTACAGAAATCAATCACGAAACAACACAAAAATACACAGAAAGATGGACAGCAAAACAAGCCGAATCGAAAGGAAACACAATACAATAGAGGACACCGTTAACTCAACTCCATGTCGGTTTGTTCACACCGGTCCTTAGCCATTAAAATCCATAACTGGTAGAAATCTTTAAATAGCAGTTCATATGAAAAACTTTTGCAAATAAAAATCATTTTACTATGGAAGAGTTTACTTTGAAAACATACTTTCTCCAAAAGTAGATATAAGTATAATTAATACAGAGAATTACGTAAAACATAGTTCTTTCAAACTACGAAGCTTTCCAAAGAGGCTTTCCTAATAAATGACTTCTAAATATCATTTTAGGCAAAACTAGTGCTTTTCAAATATACCTTCGATGTAAATTCATTCAAATATAATCATTTCAAAACCATTGATTTTTCAATAAAATCCCTTGATAAAAATCTCCTCAAGATTTATCCACCGGGACTCAATCCGTCACTCAGAAATTTCCATGCAGTACAAGAAGAATATCAAATCTTGCCAATAAATACAGTAAATGGCAAACAAGAATGACGAAAATAATAATGCATAAATACGGTACGGAATGTCCCCTCGTGCTAACATAATATAACATGGCACGGAATGTCCCCTCGTGCTAACATAATATAACATGGCACGGAATGTCCCCTCGTGCTAACATAACATAACATGGCATGGAATTTTTCCTCGTGCTAAATAACATAAACATGGCACGGAATGTCCCCTCGTGCTAACATGACATAACATGGCACGGAATTTCCCCTCGTGCTAAATAACATAAACATGGCACGGAATGTCCCCTCGTGCTAAATAACATAAACATGGCACGGAATGTTCCCTCGTGCTAAATAACATAAACATGGCACGGAATGTTCCCTCGTGCTAAATATCATAAACATGGCACGGAATGTTCCCTCGTGCTAAATATCATAAACATGGCACGGAATGTTCCCTCGTGCTAAATATCATAAACATGGCACGGAATGTTCCCTCGTGCTAAATATCATAAACATGGCACGGAATGTTCCCTCGTGCTAAATAACATAAACATGGCACGGAATGTTCCCTCGTGCTAAATATCATAAACATGGCACGGAATGTTCCCTCGTGCTTTACACTCTTCCTCACCCAAACAATATCAAGAACAATAGTTTGGCAAGGAAAAACCAACAATATGACCCATAAATCACCACATCCCAGCAAGGGAGTCGACAATACAAACAATATCATCAACAACATAACCAGTAATAGAAACCACAACATCCCGGCAAGGAAGTCAATAGTACCAACGATATCATTCACAGCATAAACAGTAATAGGAATCATCACATCATGGCAAGGGAATCAACAATACAAACCATATCATTAACAGCATAGCCAGTAACAGAAACCATAACATCCCTGCAAGGGAAACATCTATAACCAATCTCACCTAAACAATTTACTTCACGGGACAACACTCGGCTTAAAACAAAAGGCCCAATAATAGGCAACATCAAGGAAATACCAATAACATAAATGTCTAACAATTAGACCTAAGTGGTACTTAAGGGAATAGTCATATAAATCACAATGTATGACTCACGNAAAATATAGCATGATGATAAGCGAAGTAGAATATTCAGTTAAGTCAAGTAAAGTCAAATAGCCAACGAAGAATCCAAAAACAAGTAATTCTAATTTAAACAGGAAGGAATGAAATTAACAACTAAGGATTCAAGTGTAACAATTACAAATCATATACATGTAATATAAGAATCTACTAATCCTAAAAGGGAAATCTAATTGCAAATAATTACGAGTACACACTCGTCACCTCGCATACTCGGACTACAATCAACAAGGAAGACTCAATCCTAAGGGGTAGTTCCCCAACACAAGGTTAGGCAAGATACTACCTCAAAGACGACAACCCGATACTCAAAAATAGACTTCTCGGGCGGAAAGACCTCCGGACAGCTTACAATTAACTAAAACAACTTCAAAATACACATAAAACGTATAAGGAACGATTCCTAATAATAAAGTCTCAGTCTTTACAAAATCATAAAAATCGCCCCGAAGGTCGACCCCCGGGCCCGCACCTCGGAACCGGATAAATTTTACAAATTCCGGTTACCCATTCCGATACGAGTTCACCCATACTAAATTTATCCAATTCCGATAACATTTGGTCTTTCAAATCATGATTTTTCATTTTAGAAACTTTCTTTCAAAACCCACAATCCCCTCAACCCAAAATACAAATTAAATGATGAAAACAAGAACTAATTCATGAAATATAATTAATTCTAGTGGAAGAACACTTACCCATTCGATTTGTGTGAAAAAACCTCAAGGAATTGCCCAAAACCGAGTTCTAGAAGTCAAAATATGTTTAAAATGGTGAAACCCCGATTTTGCAAACTTATATTCTGCCCAGGAGCCTTGTGAATCGTGATTGCGGGAATCGAGACGCGATCGCGTAAAAGGAAAATGAAGCTGGCTTAAAATTCTCTACGCGATCGCGGAATAGCTTATGCGGTCGCGTATAAGGAGTAAGTTGGCTTCTGCGATCGCGGACCAACTATTGCGATCGCAGTGAAGGAATTTACTGGGCGAGTCAGACACTCTATGCCATCGCGGATCCTTCTATACGATCGCATAGAAGAAAACCAGATGACAGTTTTCAGCAGTTCAAAATAGGGAAAATAGACCCGGAACCTATCTGAAACACACCCGAGCCCTCGGGGCTCAAAACCAAATATACACACAACCTCAAAAACATCCTACGGATTTATGCAAGTAATCAAAACACAAAAATAACATCATAAGCATCGAATTAAACCTCAAAATCAATGAAATTTCTCAAAACTTCTTTAAACACCATTTTTTTTTTTGCATTTAAGGTCTGAATCACGTCAAACTAAGTCTGTTTCTTACCAAATTTCACAGATAACACATATAAGACATATCGAACCTGTACCGGGCTTCGGAACCATGATATGAACCAGATATCACAGGTTTCACCTCAAATTTCATTTTAAAAAACCTTTATAATTTTTCCGAAAACAATTTTCCCTAAAAAATTTATTTCTCGGACTTGGGACCTCGAAATTCTATTCCGGGCATACGCCCAAGTCCCATATTTTCCTACGGACCCTCCGGGACCATCAAATCACAGGTCCGGGTCTGTTTACCAAAAATATTGACCGAAGTCAACTTTATTCAAATTTCTAATACAAAATTATCATTTTTATCAGTTTTTCACATAAAGGCTTCCCGGCTACACGCCCGGGTATGCATGCAAATCGAGGGGGGGTAGAAGGAGGTTTTCACAATCTCGGAACATAGAATTAGCTAAAAAAATACAGGATGACCTTTTAGGTCATCGCAGGTTTGGGCTTGGGTTTATTGGGCTGATTCATAAGGGTATTTGGGCTAGCTAATTAGGCTGAAATTGAAATAAATAATGGCTATTTATTAAATATCCCAAATAAATTAGTTAAAATAATTTGTAAAATAATTAGTAATTACAAAAAAATAAATTTCATGCATAGAAATATTTTAAAATGGTTATTTAGTATTTAAAAATAAAAAAGACTAATTTCTGGTAAAAAATAATACAAAAATGTATGCATGGGCTATAATTGCAAAGTTATTGTAATTGTAGCCAAAAGATGCCAATTTGGCTATTTATAGAATAATTGGACTTAATAAGACCATAAATAGTAAATTAAACCAAAAAATATTTTTGAAATCCTTTGTGATGCAATTTTATGATTATTTATTAGAAATAAAATATCGGGCAAATTAATAAAAATATGAAAAATTATGAAAAATACTAATTGATGCTAATGCATGATTTTGCAGACATATATGCAATTAAAAAATTATTTTGGTAAAAATTGGGTATCAACAGCTACCCCTCTTTACCCGAAAATGATGAAAGAGTTGTTGGGTAAAGATATGATGGCCAATTTTGATCGAGCAAAACGATTTGAGAGATTTAGGTCGCACTCTGGCTTCTGAGCTGCCTACATATCCCTGGTTTTACTAGAATCAAGTCGTGTGTAGTTCTGGATTCATCGGCAAAATATATCGATGAAGTCATCACAAGAACGGACACAATGTTTCAGGATAAGCGAAGGATTTGTTATGGTGAGAGGCCAGGTTTTGAGATAACTGAAGGAACTGGAACGAGATTGCTCCCGCTGGGATAGCAGTTGCTTGTCGGGTCACCTGCAAACAAAGATGCTACAAGCATATATTGTGCCGAAATTTAAACATGATGTAGGTTCCCTTTGGACTATGAAAGTCGTCTTCGGACGGTTAGGGATGACATCCTTAGACCATGATGTCCTGGGCCATGAATTTTTCGGTAAGAGATTCGCAGGCCATGAAATGATGTTCTCGGATCATGAGGATGGTGCCTCTGAACTATGACGCCTTTGAATAATGATATGCAAGCCGAGAGAGATCCTCAGGCCATGACATGATGTCTTCCGGCTATAAGGATGATGTCTTTAGACTATGACGCCTTTGGATAGGTTGGCGATATTTCAGCCCATGAGATGCAATAATATGATGTCAACAAGAGAAAGCTTAGTCTTGTGAAGTGGAGGGCAGAGCTTAGCCCGAAAGAAGAGCAAAGTAGATAATGTTGGAGAGACATCGCTTAGTCTCGATGAAAAGAATGTAAATCGGAGGCAGAGCTTAGCCTCATGCAGGTATGGAGACAAAGCTTAGTATCATGCAAGATGCGGGACAGGGCTTAGTCTCATGCAAATGAAGGCAGAGATTAGCCTTGTGCGAATGAGGAGGCAGATCTTAGCCTCATGCAGGTATGGAGACAGAGCTTAGTCTCATGCAAGATGCGGGACAGGGCTTAGTCTCATGCAAATGAAGGCAGAGATTAGCCTTGTGCGAATGAGGAGGCAGATCTTAGCCTCATGCAGGTATGGAGACAGAGCTTAGTCTCATGCAAGATGCGGGACAGGGCTTAGTCCCACGCTTATGAAGGAAGAGATTAGCCTTGTGCGAATGCGGAGGCAGAGCTTAGCCTCATGCAGGTATGGAGACAGAGCTTAGTCTCATGCAAGATGCGGGACAGGGCTTAGTCCCACGCTTATGAAGGAAGAGATTAGCCTTGTGCGAATGCGGAGGCAGAGCTTAGCCTCATGCAGGTATGGAGACAGAGCTTAGTCTCATGCAAGATGCGGGACAGGGCTTAGTCCCATGCAAACGGGACAGAAATTAGCGAAATGCAAAGGGAAGGCAGAGATTAGCCTTATGCAAATGGGGGAGGTAGAGCTTAACCTCATGCAGGATGAAGGCAGAGATTATCCTTATGCAAGGGAAGGCAGCGTTTAGCCTTATGCAGAAAGTAGAATGAATAGCAGATAGTAGCAAAATTTCTTAGCTGGTAGCAGATTTCGATAACGCAATTGTTGTGAGGATTGTGAATTTGCGGCATGTCTATCCTTTGTCCCTGCATCCAAAGAAAAATCGTGAGTTTTGTAGATGGGGGAGGTTGATTCGTGTCCCCGCTGGATTTACTTGTCTTGCTTTGCTTGGTCTGATGATCCTGTTTGCATCATCGGGGTAGCGTTTGGCTAAACAGAGTTACCTTACAAGCAAGCATGCATAGTTTTGTAAAGACATAGTAAAAATGTACTTTAAGAATTTTAGATGAACTGACGACCGTGATAAGGTCCGAGACATTGCAACCTCTTTTGCTATGGAATTTTGAGGGTCCTCCTCTAAATTCTGCCACAGTTAGATGGATTGATGTCTCTGACTGTTGTACATGCTGCGATCGACTGATCTTGCTTCGGAATTTTGAGGGTTCTTCTCAAAATTCTGCCCCAGTTTCCAATTGTGGGGGAAAATAAGATTTTTATTGATTTGTGACCGAACCCATAGGGCTGCCTACGTATCCCCTCTTAAACGGGAATCAGGTTGGGCGTAGTTCAGTTTACATCATTTGAGAAAGCATAAAGAGTTACACATAGTATCGTTTAACTGCATCTGAGTTGATCGGTTTTGGCTAGACTTCGCCGTCCATTTCTGCAAGTATGAGAGCTCCTCCTGTCAGCACTCTGTGAACCATGTAAGCACCTTGGCGTTGATTTTTTTTGTGCCTTCCTCCTTGATTTTCAAACTCATGTCAGGCTTGAACTTCCGGAGCTTCTGCTTTACTGGTGGGCAACTTGTGAGCCACGATAGATGTACTTATTCAGGTCATATCATCGTACGACCATGCAAATATGTCTTCATACTCCTTCAGGAATTGTGTATACTGTTCTTTATCTGGCGGTGACAGGTGGATGCTGATGTGGGTTTCTTTGACAGTCTTTGAATCTCCCAAGTTGATTACCTCGGTCTCGTCCAGATTAGACTTAGGCTTGTTGTCAAAGTCCTCTACTTTTCTGACGATTTCCTCGGGTATGATATCTTCTTCTGAATCACTGTCCTTTTGTTACGTTCTCTCCTTGCATGTCACAGTCATTGGTTCATCAAGACAGAAAATAATAATGATGTATAGGTAAGAGTATGAGGGAAAAATAATAAATATGGATTCATTAAAACATAAAAGCGATTTTCAATAATTTAAACAAACGTTTCGGAACATTGATAATTTTATTTAAAAATGAATGCAAGAAAGAGAAATCATTTTCTTGGAAAGCAAAAATAAACAATGTTGTTCAGCATTGCTACCCCCGGACTCGTCGGGCCCTGGATGGTCTGACAGTCCAGTTTCTGAGGAATGATCCCTTGCTCACAGCTTGGATGGTAGGGCCTTCCTCCTCCTCCTCCTCAATGATGACACAACAATCCATATCCTCGTCTTCCAAGAATAAGTTCCTTAAGGCTGCTAATACTTCCTCCTCCTCTGGTCCCCCTATGACGTCGGCTTGCTGGAAAGTCTGTTCGGATGCGGTATGGGGTGCTCCAATGGATATTAAGGACCGCGTTATGGTGGCATCCAGTCATCAAAATCTTGCCAAGTGTACTGGTAGCCCAGGCCAAAGGTAGTGTCATGGTGCTTTAGCCGTATTGGCTTGGAAATGTCTTGAAGATTCTTACAGAGACCCTTGCCAGGTTCGTATCCGCTCCAATTCATTATGATTTCAATCTTACTACTCCACCACTTATCCTTGTCTATTGCGTTGACCTGTTCGATGTGGTGGTAAGTTTCTCCACCAAGTCTTCTTCTACCTTCAATTACCGGGATAGTCTGGCAGCTGTAGATGGGGTTGAGAGTAACCACCGGTTTCTTGGGATCGTCACCTTCTTTGATCAGCCCGATTGACCCCTCTGGGTCCCATTCTTCATCTATTTCTATCACATTGACGCCTCTACCCCTGTGATCGGGGAGTGGGTTATTGCAAACATTAGGAGCAGCTTTCTTAGCTTGGATGATTTTGTTGTCGATCAGAGCCTAGATCTTATCCTTCAACGAGCAGCATTCATCGATGGTATGTCCTTTCATGCCGGAATGGTATGCATAGGTTTTGTTCGGATTGACCCATTGTGATGGATTCTCTGTGGTCACTGCAGGGATAGAGGTAACGTAACCAACAAGTTTCAACCTTTCATACAGCTGGTCAATGGGCTCGGCAATGGCGATATATTGTTTGGGTGGCCTGCAGTCAAAGTTGGGTCGAGGTCTTGGAAATTTTGGTGAGCTGGAGGTGACTGAAAGTGAGACGGTTGGGAGTTGTATGTGTGATAGGCAGTGTCTGGTTGGGAATATCTGGGAGAAGTGGGTAGATATGTGGGTAGATGTGATGGCTGATATGTGGATGGAGGTGCTGGCTGATATGTGGGTGGGGGTTCTTGGTATGCAAGTGGAGAGGTTTGATATGTTAGTGAAGATTTGGGCCACTGTGCAACCATTACCGCTCATACGTATTTCTTCTTGAATATTCCACCGGACTGCAGTGCTTTGTTGGTGGCTTGTAGTGCCTCAAAATTATTGACCATTATGCTCCTGATACCTTCTTCAATTCTTTCCCCAAGCTTGATGATGTCGGAAAAATTGCGATTTTGAATAACCATCAGTCTCTCATAATATTGCGGGTCGTGTGCCCTGACGAAGAATTTGTTCATCTGTTCTTCATCTAATGTCGGCCTAACCTTGGCCGCTTCTGACCTCCAACGAGTGGCATACTCGCGAAAGGTTTCAGTGGGTTCTTCTTGAGATTCTGGATGTAAAATATGTCCGGTACATTTTCCATGTTGAACCTGAATCGGTCCATGAAATCCGAGGCCATACTCACCCAATTAGGCCACTTCTTGCAGTCCTGGATGATGTACCAAGACAAGGCATCCCCTGTGAGGCTCCTCATGAACAATTTCATCCGAATCTTTTCGTCTCTTCCAACTCCGACCAGTTTGTCACAATAGGTCCTCAGATGGTCCCTGGGATCACCAGTACCGTCGAACATCTCGAACTTGAGAGGTTTGTAACCCTTCGATAGTTCTACATCAGGCTGTATGCTGAGATATTCATAATTCAATCCTTTGATCCCCCTACCTCCTTCCACGCCTTGAACTCGGCTAGTCAATTTCTTGAGTTCTTCGGCCAAGTTCCTGATAAGCATAACCTTCTCACTGGATTACGGTGTGTAACAGATGGGTTGAGTCGAGTGAGGTAGCGTCTCCACGTATATGGGGTTATTCTGGTAGCCTGGTGCCCGATCATAGAGGTGATCGTTGGTGGAGTTTTGTGGTTCAGGAATGATGGGTGGGGTGTTTCGGGGAGTGTGGCAGGTGTTTTGTTGGTATTGTGGTGGGATGGTTTGATTTTGCGATGGAGTTATATAGTGGTGAGTTGCAGGAGGATTCTGTTTGTTGGGTGTATTCTGAGGTGGTGCAGAGGTTTGAGTGTTTGGATGGCTAATGTCTGGGACGCTGAGCGAGAAGGACAAGTTTTCTAGGTTCCGAACATGTTCAAGTTCCCCTTGAAGTTTCAGCAACTTTTTCTCAAGTTGTGACACAACATCAGTCTGGAGCTGAGTACCCCGACTGTCCGAAGCCTCTAGGTGTTCAACTGGTGTAGCGTTTTCCTTTCTGATGTTGATCAAGTCCTACATCTTGCCTTTGCCTTTGCCTTTGCCTTTAGGTGGACTAGGAGGAGAAGGTGGAGGGCCCATGGATCTTGTATGGTATGCTGATAATGCCCGAATGCACGAACCAACCTTTGGGGAAGGGGAATAATCAAAAGAAATAAAATAAAAACAAAAGGTAACAAGTTAGTGAGGGTTATGACGAAAGTATTTTCAACATTTAAACACATATTGCAGGAATGTAAATGCGCGCCTTAATTTGAGAGCATTGTTGTGCCCGAGGTAGGCCTAGCGACAAGTTGATTTGGAGAACTTAGATACCAAAATGCCTCATTTCATTAATATAGATAGACGAATCCCAAAAAGATATTGAAAATAACAAATAAGTCACTAATGGCATCCGACCTTATTACATTTAGGAAAGCAAAAAGGTAAATCTAGCTTATTTGGTCCCAGAAGGACCTTCCCCAGATTCGATATTATTGATTCCATAGAATAAGTTCCCCAGCTCGCGTAGTCCCAGTAGTAGGTACGCTCTAGCTAGGTGTCCTCCTTCATTCCCCTCAACGTTCTGGCAATCCTCGATCCTTTTGATGACTTTGCCTCCTAACTCCACTATACCTCGCTCCAGATGTTCCAGCTTCCTATTGGAGAGGACAACCATCTCTTTCCATTCCTCGATCAGCCTCTTGTTGGTCTCATGTATTTCCCGGTGCTTGTTCTTGGAATCACGAATCTTTTTGCTCAGCCGGTTGTACTTGACCTGAGCCTCGGCATCCTCGTCTATGATTCTATTGCCGCAACTGATTCCTGACCTCACTATCTCATCCAAGTTGTCTTCCAGCCATGCCTGGTAGAAAGGTGAACATCATGCATGGTACCTGTCTGGTTCAATAGTATTCTTCTCCATGATGATTTTACAGTGCCACATATGTTGAGCTTGGAACTTGTAGGAGACGTCGTCGTCCTGGAAATCCGCTCTGAATGACCTATCTTGGCAACCCTTAGTACAACTTGTTTTCTGCATGCCTGTCTCATCACACAGAGAGGAACATAGGGATATATACCTCTCAACCCGATCAGCACTAAGTGTGGTGCATCCCTGGATCTGATGATAAATTCGTCCGTCGGGAATCACTTGAACATCCATTGCACCTATTCCTCGGTCAGATTATCAAAGAATTCCACCCACTCTTTGGCAGTTTCCGGCTGAGAAAATCTGTCCGGAATGTAAGTCACCCGATTGGGGTGACGGAAAGCAATGTGATCATTCCAAGATCTTCGTGGAAGTTCTTGGAGATATTGGCCCTTTTGAAGGTGTTCTAGGAGCCATAAATGCAGCAACAGTTTGCAACCCTCGAAATGTTTAACTCCTCTTTGACAATGTGTGATGGACTAAAAGTTCATCCCGTATTTTTCTAGCTAATTCTATATTCCGAGGTCGTGAAAACCTCTTTCTATCTCACCTAGATTTGCGTGCTTAGCCCGGGCGTGTAGCAGGGAAGCCTTTATGTGAAAAAATGATAAAAATAATATTTTTTGTGTTGAAATTTGAATAAAGTTGACTTTGGTTAACATTTTTGGTAAACGGACCTGGATCCGTGATTTGATAGTCCTGGAAGGTCCGTAGGAAAATATGGGAGTTGGGCGTATGCCCGGAATCGAATTCCGAGGTCCCAAGTCCGAGAAATAAATTTTTAAAGAAAATTATTTTCTGAAAAATATAAAGGTTTTTGAAAATGAAATTTGATGTGAAACCTATGGTATCGGGCTCGTATCTTGGTTCCGGAGCCTAGTACAGGTTCGATATGATTTATATGTGTTATCTGTGAAGTTTGGTAATAAACGGACTTGGTTTGACGTGATTCGGGTCAAAAATGCAAAATTTGATGTTTAAAGAAGTTTTGAGGAATTTCATTGATTTTTGGTTTGATTCATCGTTTTAGTGTTGTTTTATGTGGTTTGAAACCTCGAGCGAGTCCATGTTAGGTTATAAGACTTGTTCATGCTTTTAGACGGGGTCCCGGGGGGCCTCGGGTGGGTTTCGGATAGGTTCCAGGTCAAATCCCCTTAAATTTTCACTGCTAAAGTCTGCCTTCTGGTTTTCCTCTATGCGATCGCAATGCAACAATCGCGATCGCATAGTGTGGCTTGGACCTGCCCATTTCTTTCCTTCTTCGCGTTCGCAGTGAAAGCCTCGCGATCGCATACCCCATAACATTTTATACTTCGCGTTCGCATATGTATAACCGCGTTCGCATAGGTTCCTTCTTTTAGGCATCATATAGTCCTTCAATGCGATCGAATTCGATGTACCGCGATCGTGTAGTATAAGCGGGCAGTGGCATAATCCCTTCTATGTGATCACATTATCCTACTCGCGATCGCATATCACGTTTTGGGTCAGTAATATTTTATCTCTAAACGATCGAATGTAATTTCCCGCGATCACGATTCATTAATTACCTGGGCAGATTATAAAACTCCAAAATCGAAAGTTTCACCATTTTTATCATACTTTGACCTCTAGAGCTCGGATCTTGGTGAGTTTTGATGGGTTTTTCACACAAATCTAATGGGTAAGTGTTCTTCCACTATAATTAATTATATTTCATGAATTAGTTCTTATTTTTATCATTTAATTTGTGTTTTGGGTTGAGGGAATTGTGAGTTTTGAAAGAAAACTTCAAAAACGTAAAATCATGTTTTGAAAGACCAAATGATATCGGAATCGGATAGATTTAGTATGGGTGAACTTGTATCGGAATGGGTAACTGGAATTTATAAAATTTGTCGGGTTCTGAGGTGCGGGCCCGGGGGTCGACTTTTGGGTCGATTTTTATAATTTTGTAAAGATTGAAACTTTATTATTCGGAATAGTTCCTTATACGTTTTATATGTATTTTTGAAGTTGTTTTAGTTGATTTTGAGCCGCCCGGAGGCCTTCCCGCCCGAGAAGTCTATTTTTGAGTACCAGGTTGTTGTCTTTGAGGTAAGTATCTTGCCTAACCTTGTGTGGGGGAACTACCCCTTAGGATTGAGTCTTCTTTTTTGATTGTAGTCCGTGTATACGAGGTGACGAGTGCGTACTTGGACTTATTTGCTAATAGATTGGCCTTTTAGGATTCGTAGGTTCTTATGTTACCTGTGTATGAGTTGTAATTGTTACATTGGAATCCTTGGTTGTTAATTTCATCACTTCATGTTTAAATTAGAATTACTTGTTTTTAGATTCCTTCGTTGGCTATTTAAATTTACTTGACTTAACTAAATATTCTACTTCTCTTATCATCATGCTATATTTTCTTCCTAGCTTGCCTAATTGACTATAATTAGTGTCATCTAGCCTTATAGTTGACTAGCCGCACTTGGAACATCTATTCATTGGAGTCAAGCATGCCCCTGAGTCTTATATTGTGATTTATATGACTATTCCCTTAAGTGCTACTTAGGCCTAATTGTTATACATTTATGTTTTTGGTATTTCCTTGATGTTGCCTATTACTGGGCCCTTGTTGAAGTTGAGTTTATTCCGTGAAGTTAACTGTTTAGGTGAGCTTGGTTATAGTTGTTTCCCTTGCCGGGATTGTGTGGTTTCTCTTATTATTCCATTGTTGATGATATTGTTTGCCTTGTTGACTCCCTTGCCGGGATGTTATGGTTTCTATTAGCGTTTATGTTGTTAATGATATTATTTTCATTGTTGACTCCCTTATCGGGACGGTATGATTTCTATTGTTGTTTATAATTTTGATGATACTATTTGCGTCGTTGACTACCTTGGAGGGATGTTGTGATTTATGGTTCTTATTGTTGATTTCTCTTGTTAAATTGTTGTTTATGTTATTTAGCACGAGGGGACATTCCGTGCCATGTAATGTTATGTTAGCACGAGGGGACATTCTGTGCCATGTTATGTTATGTTAGCACGAGGGGACATTTCGTGCCTTATTTATGTTATTTAGCACGAGGAGACATTACATGCTGTGTTTATGTTATTTAGCACGAGGGGACATTCCGTGCCGTGTTTATGTTAATTTAGCACGAGGATATATTCCGTGCCGTATTTATGCATCATTATTTCCGTTGTTCCTATTTGCTATTTACTGCATGCGCAGCCCAGGCGTGTAGCCCGGGAAGACTTTATGTGAAAAACTGATAAAAATGATATTTTTGTGTTGAAATTTGAATAAAGTTGACTTTGGTCAACATTTTTGGTAAACGAACCCTGATACGTGATTTGACGATCCCGGAGGGTCCGTAGGAAAATATGGGACTTGGGAGTGCCCAGAATCGAATTCCGAGGCCCCAAGTCCGAGAAATGAATTTTTAAAAAAAATTGTTTTCTGAAAAATATAAAGGTTTTTGAAAATGAAATTTGACGTGAAACTTGTGGTATCGGGCTCGTATCTTGGTTTCGGATCCTGGTACAGGTTCGATATGATTTATATGTGTTATCTGTGAAGTTTGGTAATAAACGGACTTGGTTTGACGTGATTCGGGTCAAAAATGCAAAAATTGATGTTTAAAGAAGTTTTGAGGAATTTCATTGATTTTTGGTTTGATTCTCGAGCGAGTCCGTGTTAGGTTATAAGACTTGTTCATGCTTTTAGACGGGGTCCTGGGGGGCCTCGAGTGGGTTTCGGATAGGTTCCAGGTCAAATCCCCTTAAATTTTCACTACTGAAGTCTGCCTTCTGGTTTTCCTCTATGCGACAGCAAAGCAACAATCGAAATCGCAGTGAAAGCCTCACGATCGCATACCCCATAACATTTTATACTCCGCGTTCACATATGTATAACTGCGTTCGCATAGGTTCCTTCTTTTAGGCATCACACAGTCCTTCAATGCGATCGCGGTAGTATAACCGGGCAACGGCATAATCCCTTCTATGCGATCGCATTATCCTACTCGCGATCGCATATCACGTTTTGGGTCAGTAATATTTTATCTCTACGCGATCGCATGTAATTTCCCGAATTACCTGGGCAGATTATAAAACTCCAAAATCGAGAGTTTCACAATTTTTATCATACTTTAACCTCTAGAGCTCGGATCTTGGCAATTTTTGATGGGTTTTCCACACAATCTAATGGGTAAGTGTTCTTCCACTATAATTAATTATATTTCATGAATTAGTTCTTATTTTTATTATTTAATTTGTGTTTTGGGTTGAGGGAGTTGTGGGTTTTGAAAAAAAACTTCAAAAATGTAAAATCATGTTTTGAAAGACCAAATGATATCGGAATTGGATAGATTTAGTATGAGTGAACTCGTATCGGAATAGGTAACTGGAATTTGTAAAATTTGTCGGGTTCCGAGGTGCAGGCCCGGGGGTCGACTTTTGGGTCGAGTTTTATAATTTTGTAAAGATTGAAACTTTATTATTCGGAATAGTTCCTTATACGTTTTATATGTATTTTTGAAGTTATTTTAGTTGATTTTGAGCCGTCCAGAGGCCTTCCCGCCCGAGAAGTCTATTTTTGAGTACCGGGTTGTCGTCTTTGAGGTAAGTATCTTGCCTAACCTTGTGTGGGGGAACTACCCCTTAGGATTGAGCCTTCTTTGTTGATTGTAGTCCGTGTATACGAGGTGAAGAGTGCGTACTCGAAATTATTTGCTAATAGATTGGCCTTTTAGGATTCGTAGTTTCTTATGTTACCTGTGTATGAGTTGTAATTCTTACATTGGAATCCTTGGTTGTTAATTTCATCCCTTTCTCTTTAAATTAGAATTACTTGTTTTTGAATTCCTTCGTTGGCTATTTGACTTACTTGACTTAACTGAATATTCTACTTCTCTTATCATCAATCTATATTTTCTTCCTAGCTTGCCTAATTGACTATAATTAGTGTCATCTAGCCTTATAGTTGACTAGCCGTAGTTGGAACATCTATTTATTGGAGTCAAGTTGTGATGACCCAAAAGGTCATCCCGTATATTTCTAGCTAATTCTATGTTCCGAGGTCGTGAAAACCTCCTTCTATGTTCCGAGGTCGTGAAAACCTCCTTCTATTTTACCTCGATTTGCGTGCGCAGCCCGAGCGTGTAGCCGAGAAGCCTTTAGGTGAAAATTGATAAAATGATAATTTTTGTGTTAGAAATTTGAATAAAGTTGACTTCGGTCAACGTTTTTGGTAAACGGACCCGGACCCGTGATTTGATGGTCCTGTAGGGTCCGTAGGAAAATATGGGACTTGGGCGTATGCCGGAATCGAATTCCGAGGTCCCAAGTTCGAGAAATAAATTTTTAAAGAAAATTATTTTCTGAAATATATAAAGGCTTTTGAAAATGAAATTTGAGGTGAAACCTGTGGTATCGGACCCGTATCTTGGTTCCGGAGCCCGGAACAAGTTCAATATGTTTTATATGTGTTATTTGTGAAATTTGGAAATAAACGGATTTGGATTGACGTGATTCGGGCCAAAAATGCAAAATTTGATGTTTAAAAAAGTTTTGAGGAATTTCATTGATTTTTGGTTTGATTCGTCGTTTTAGTGTTATTTTATGTGTTTTGAAACCTCGAGCGAGTCCATGTTAGGTTATATGACTTGTGTGTGTGGTTAGATGGGGTCCCGGGGGCCGTGGGTGTGTTTCAGATGGGTTCCGGGTCCATTTTCCTGATTTTAAACTGCTGAAAACTGTCATCTAGTTTCCTTCTATGCGATTGCATAGAAGGATCCGCGATCGCATAGAGTGTTTGACTCGCCCAGTAATTTCCTTCACTGCGATCGCAATAGTTGGTCCGCGATCGCAGAAGCCAACTTACTCCTTATACGCGATCGCATAAGCTGTTCCGCGATCGTGTAGAGCATTTTGAGCCAGCTTCGTTTTCCTTCTATGCGATCGCACCTCGATCCCCGCGATCGCGATGTTTTAAAAGCCTGGGCAGATTATAAGTTTCCAAAATCGGGGGTTTCACCATTTTAAACATATTTTGACTTCTATAACTCGATTTTGGGCGATTCCTTAAGGGATTTTCACACAAATCGAATGGGTAAGTGTTCTTCCACTAGAATTAAATATATTTCATGAATTAGTTCTTTTTTTATCATTTAAATTGTGTTTTGGGTTGAGGGGATTGTGGGTTTTGAAAGAAAGCTTCAAAAATGAAAATTCATGATTTGAATGACCAATTGTTATCGGAATTGGATAAATTTAGTAAGGGTGAACTCGTATCAGAATGGGTAATCAGAATTTGTAAAAATTTCTCGGGTTCCGAGGTGCGGGCCCGGGGGTCGACTTTTGGGTCGATTTTTTATAAATTTGCAAGATTGAAACTTTATTATTCGGAATCATTCCTTATATGTGTTATGTGTATTTTGAAGTTGTCTTAGTTGATTTTGATCCCTCTGGAGGTCTTTCCGCCCGAGAAGTTCACTTTTGGGTATTCGATTGTCGTCTTTGAGGTAAGTATCTTGCCTAACCTTGTGTTGGGGAACTACCCCTTAGGATTGACTCTTCTTTGTTGTTTGCAGTCCGTGTATGCGAGGTGACGAGTCGTACTCGGACTTATTTGCTAATAGACTGGCCTTCTAGGGTTCGTAGGTTCTTATGTTACCGTGTATGAATTGTAATTGGTACATTTGAGTCCTTGGTGGTTAATTTCATCATTTCCTGCTTAAATTAGAATTACTTGCTTTTGGATTCCTTCGTTGGCTATTTGATCTTAATTGACTTAACCGAATAATTTACCGTTATTATTTTCATGCTATATTTGCTTCCTACAACTGCCAAATTGACTATATTAGTGTTATCTAACTTTATAGTTGGTTAGTTGTAGTTAGAACATCCGTTCGTTGGATTCAAGCATGCCCGTGAGTCTTACATTGTTATTTACATGACTTTTCCCTTATGTGCTACTTGGTTCTAGTTGATAAATATTTATGTTGTTGGTGTTTTCTTGATGTTATCTATTACTGGGCCTTTATTTGAGCTGAGTTTTATTCCGTAAATTTAATTGTTTAGGCGAGATTGGTTATAGCTGTTTTCCTTGCCGGGATAATGTTATTTTCATTGTTGATTCCCTTGCTGGGATGGTATGATTTCTATTATTGTTTGTGTTGTTAATGATATTGATTGTGTTGTTGACTCTCTTGCGGGGATGTTGTGATTTATGGCTCTTATTGTTGACTTTCCTTGACAAACTGTTATTTTTGTTATTGTTTGGGTGAGGAAGAGTGTAAAGAACGAAGGGTGATGTCGTGTATTCATTTCATTCATTGCATTGTGAGGAAGAGAGTAAAAGCACGAAGGGTGATGCCGTGCCATTATTTATATTGCTTTCATTTACACATTGCATTGTGAGGAAGAGAATAAAAGCACGAAGGGTGATGCTGTGCCATGATTTACATTGCTTTCATTTACACATTGAATTGTGAGGAAGAGAGTAAAAGCACGAAGGGTAATGTCGTGCCATGATCTTTACATTTAAAAGCACGAAGGAACATGTCGTGCCCTTTCATTTATTTATTACATTGTGAGGATGAGAGTAAAAGCACGAAGGGTGATGCCGTGCACTTATCTTTGCATTATTGTTTCCATTGTTCTGTTTGATAATTACTATACTTGTTTCGGTGAGGATGAGAGTAAAGCATGAAGGATGATGCCGTGTATTCATTTCATTCATTGCATTGTGAGGAAGAGAGTAAAAGCACGAAGGGTGATGCCGTGCACTTGTCTTTGCATTTCGTTTCCGTGTTCCTGTTGAATTTTACTGCATATGGTTAAGAGTTAATATTCCGTTGTTTTGATTCGGATATTCATACTGATCTCTTACTACATTCAAACATTGACAAGACTTGATGTTCCTCCTGCATTGCATGGCAAGTTTTGAGTTATGGACTGAATTCTGATAGGTTTACCTTGAGGAGATTATGATTTTGAGATTTTACTGAGGAGTTTTATTGAAAAAGCAATGGTTTCGAAATGATTATGTTTGAATGATTTTTACATCGAAAGTATATTTGAAAAGCACTAGTCTTGCCTAAAATGATATTTGGAAGTCATTTATTGGAAAAGTATCTTTGGAAGTTTCGTATTTTGAAAGAAGCTATGTTTCACGTGATTCTCT
Source organism: Nicotiana knightiana (assembly GCA_005239525.1). Classification (NCBI taxonomy): domain Eukaryota; kingdom Viridiplantae; phylum Streptophyta; class Magnoliopsida; order Solanales; family Solanaceae; genus Nicotiana; species Nicotiana knightiana. The sequence continues at coordinate 125,456 of ML400447.1, read as the reverse complement.
CTATCAAATACACTTATATCTACTTTTGGAGAAAGTATGTTTTCAAAGGAAACTCTTCCATACTAAAATGATTTTATTGCAAAAGTTTTTCATATGAACTGCTATTTAAAGATTCCCATCCGTTTATGGATTTTAATGGCTAAGGCCCGATGTGGACAAATCGACGTAGAGTTGAGTTATTGGTGTTCTTTATTGTATTGTGTTTCCTCACGGCATGGCTTGTTTGTTGTCCATCTTTCTGTGTATTTTTGTGTTGTTTCGTGATTGATTTTTGTAATTTCCTTCCGCTTTATATTGTCATTGTTGTAAATTATTCTGTGAAGTCTTGGATAGATGTAACGTTCAGTATGTTTCTATATTCATGTTATTTATTTTATAGACCAGTGGTGTCTTGACTAGTCCTCGTCACTACGCCACCGAGATTAGTCTTGATACTTACTGGGCACCGCTGTGGTGTGCTCATGCTACTCTTCTGCGCATTTTTGTTGCACAGATCCAAATATTGATTGATAGTAACTGCGCGGATGATTGCTGAGGAGACTCAAGGTAACCTGTTGCTGCGTTCACAGGCTTCAGAGTCACCTTCTTTGTACTATTATTCATATACTAATGTATTTATTTCCAAACAGTTCTATTTAGAAGTCGTAGGAGATTCGTAGAGCTTATGACTTGTATTACCGATTTTGGGAAAAACACTGTAAATTCTGTCAAGGTTCCTTATCGAGACTGTTAGTTCCTTTATTTATTATTGTTATTATTAATTGTTATGCTTACCTAGTCTCTAGGACTATGTGCCATCACGATACCCAACGGAGAAAAATTTATGTCGTGACACAAGCATGCCCGTGAGTACATTGTGATTTATATGATATTCCCTTAAGTGCTACTTGTTATACCCTATTTTAACACACTCAAACTAGAGTATAACATATTGGTAACTCTGAGGCTTAATTAATTAAGAGAGTCGCCACCTAATTATTTTAACGGTCAATTAGGACACCAATTTTAGCTAAATAATGCTTAAAGTTACTCTGTTTTCATGGTCTACTTAATCTTAGAAATTCTAGGTAAGGGTTCTAATTAATCTTGTAGGAAAGGTTGTTAAGACACCCTATATGATCCGCTAATTACGATTAATCGGCTAAACTTAGGTTATTCAATAAAAGGACTTACTTAAAAAATGATTTAGTTGATTGCAAGTATTTGGAGAAAATGAATTCATAACTGAATATTTTATTAAATGATATCGGTATTAAATAGCCTAAGGGTTATACCCTTAGATTAATTCATTAGAAGACTTAAAAATGGTTAAGTATATTGTAAGTACTTGGAGGAAAGAACTTATAACTATAATATTTTGGTTAATTTCTACCAAAAACGGTAGCTGATCTTTGATTGTAAAAACATTAGTCAAACTCAAATGATTCCCCTTTCTTTTCAAGATTGATTAAACAATGAAAGTGAGATAAATATGTATGCAAATTCCTGCATCTAAACTTCTCCTTCGACTTAATAAAAATAGAAATGTTAAGGCATTTTAAAATACTTGGTTAGTTTTAAGAAAGCTTTGGACCCAAAATTCAGATTCAAAAAGCTCGATAGATTCATAACTCAAACTTGAAATCAAATTTAAAAGGAATCCTGTTCATGAAAATTTAAAAACTGACCAAAATATTACTATAAATATTTTACGATAAACCGCAATTCCTCCAACTCTACGTCATCCCAAATTACTACAATTTAAAGGCGACTCCCAATTATTATAAATGTGTTCCAGGTTACAAAATAGAACAGAACATTTAACGAAATGAAATATAGTGTTGTTCAGATGAATTTTTATCTGGCTGCAATTTATATGCAGCGTCTGGGGGATAACACAATGCGGCTGCGTTGAGTCTCGCATAAAGACTCTCCGTTGCTCTGATGTATGACATGCAAAGAAAAGGGGAGTAAGAGATTCTCGAACAATTTCATTGTATATTGGCATAGTACTGCAGATATAAAAAGAAAAGAGGGAAGATAATAACAATTGAACACTACAGAGCTAAGTAAACTCACAAAGAACCTTAGAAAAAAATGAGCTATACCCTAAACATGCTTTGAGTTACCTCGTGAATCATTTTAACTAATTACCGCCTTGAAAACTACTCTTTAACGTTGAGGAATTATAACTTAAGGGACATGTATCACACATAACAATGCTATCTGTTCATTTAAGACCTTAAAGTCATGGCTAACTTCTTCGGCCATATAGATATAAAAGAAAGTTGTAACTAACACAATGTACTTTCAAAGAAAATGTGGAATCCCATTCAAACTTAACCTTGTGAAGATGGTCATTAGGCATCAAATTGTCAACTTAATTCCAGCTGTTAACTCACTTATATATATCTAAAGACTCACGCTTAGCAAAACGGACATAGTTTTTTTTTTAAAAAAAAAAAAATAGCAATGTAGTTGTAAAAGAAAACACCTTCATTATGATGCTTCTTATGCTTAACCAAACTTAAAATTCACTGGTTTAGCACATAAGTTAACACTATCTATATGGACACACATGGGCATGCTCACAGAAGAATATATACACATATGGGCAAACGCTTGCACAACAATTAAATAGCAAACTTCATATAATGTTCCATCAAGAAGCTATTCAAATGGATCGTTAAAGTTAAATAAGTAGCTAGCTAATATTCTAATATTATCCCTTCCATAAACTGTGCAGTAAACTTAAGACACATATTTTACTCATGAAAAGAGTATTTAGCATAGTTGTTAAGTCATACAGAGAGGAGAAAGTCTCGACTTAGTAAATGTCGAACGACGAAACAGATTTTAAGCAAACTAAAACTAGTGATGTTTAAAATGAAGGTATAGGGTAGCAACTAAAGTAGCAATTGGCAGACGCATATTAGAATGAACACTCAGCCAACATCCTATTTTCTGCTTGATAAATACATAGTCAGAATCTATGATTTCTCACGATTCGCACATACAAACAGCCCTTAACTCATAATTTCTTCAAGAAAGAATAAACTGTAAATCATATTTTACGACAAGACAAAGCACCTGTTTCGAATCTGCGGGAAATAAAACTAGGACCTAAGAGATAAAAGAGTTACTGACAAATTGTTTCAAACTACTAATACTTTAAAGAAAAACGTAGGATATCATATGTCAGACGCGAAAGAACATACAGAATTTGTATAGTTTGTTAACATTAGGACGTAACTGAATTCCTAAGATATAACATCTAGTTAAATAATTTACTGCCCTAATCAGTTTCAAATCTCATGGGACAGACAACCGTATCATATACTTTTAGAACAATTCTTATAAGTTCTAACACTAGCGTCTTAACCATTTTAAAGAGATAATCACGACACAATTGGGAATACATATGGACATGCTATCAATTGACGCCTTAGCTTAAAATGCAGAAGTTCTAAGCATGATTCCTAATATATTGACGGTTACTAAAATACTTAACTCCCGTTTCCGAACAAACAACAAACACAGAATAATGGCTCAGATTAATTATATTAGAGGTTAATGATACGCGCTTTAAATATGTAAAAAAAGAAGAAGAGCAAAGTAACAACAATTTTTTCAATATATGCAGATCATAAACATGCTTAGACCCGCGAAATCAAAAAGTGAGAAAAATCACTGACCTTGTGCGACGCAGTGAACTGGGGTTGGGCCTTATATCCAATCGAAGTACAACCTCGAACTTGTTACTCTCGACAGAGGCTAGTCACTGGAAATGAAAATACACCTCTCTCACTGCTAACAAGAGAGTCAAACAAAGGAATAATAGATGAAGAAAAAGCTGAAATTTTTAGTAAGTTTCGAGCAAGGGAGCGATGGCGGCTGAAGAGAGGGGTTAGGGGCAGCTCCGAGTTCTGATTTCGAAAGGTGAAGTCAGCGGCTGAAAAACCTCCTCCATTTGTAGAAAATAGTAGCATTTATAGGGAAATAGTCTAGGGTTTTGGATGAAAATTGAGCGCGATTTCAAATTTCAGACGGTCAAGGGGCCGTTTAAGCACTCTGAAACTAATCCTCCTTGTTCAGAAGAAAATATGATTTCTCAAAAAAGTTGTTTGGCCTTTTGCTTTGACCAAATCTCCTCAAGGACAGGCTTATGAGATAAGGAGTCACGGAATACAAAAGAGAGACAAAACTTACTCGAAATTGACCGGACAAAACCTGGCCATGGCTGAAACTCGGCTGACATTGACGCAAAAATGGTACGAGGGAGAAGGAGATATGAAGCGCTGCTGTGTTTTCTTACTTGGTTAGAAATTAGAGATTAAAATATTTAAAAGGGTGTTTGGGCAGTTGGGCTGAGGTTAGGCGGGTATGGGGCATAAGACTTGGCCGAATTGGGCCTGAAATTGCTGAACATTTTCCTTCTTCCTTGTATATTTTTTTAGGCGTCTAATTTTAATAATTATATTATATAATACTATATAATATTAGCATATAAAATATCAATTACACTAATTGATAAGTATAAAACTCTAATATTGACGGAACAAATATTTATAAATCGTAAAATTAAAGAAACATTACTATTTAACTAAATATAGAAAAATTATATTTTTTCACAAAAAGCGATAAGAATGAACGAAGTAATAATAATAATAATAATTATTATTATTATAATAACAACAATAATAGTAACAATAATGGTAGTAGTAGTAGTAACAGTAATAGTACTAGTAATAGTGATATTAAGTAAATAATAATTATAATTAGGTCTAGTTTGTGCTAAAAATGGTAAAATGACTATTCTTACGTTATTAGTGATATTAGAAGCTTAAATAAATAATTTGAAAGAAAGGAGGGATAAAATTGGGTGTCAACACTACTTAGGCCTAATTGTTAGACATTTATATTATTGGTATTTCCTTGATGTTGCCTATTACTGGGCCCTTGTTGAAGTTGAGTTTATTCCGTAAAGTTAACTGATTAGGTGAGATTGGTTATAACTGTTTTCCTTGCCGGGATTGTGTGATTTCTCTTATTATTCCGTTGTTGATGATGTTGTTTGCCTTGTTGACTCCCTTGCCGGGATGTTATGGTTTCTATTACCGTTTATGTTGTTAATGATATTATTTTTATTGTTGACTCCCTTGTCGGGATGGTATGATTTCGATTGTTGTTTATACTGTTGATGATATTGTTTGAGTCGTTGACTCCCTTGCCGACATGTTGTGATTTATGGTTCTTATTGTTGATTTCCCTTGTTAAATTGTTGTTTATGTTATTTAGCACGAGGGGACATTCCGTGCCATGTTATGTTATGTTAGCACGAATGGACATTCTGTGCCATGTTTATGTTATTTAGCACGAGGGGACATTTCGTGTCGTGTTTATGTTATTTAGCACGAGGGGACATTCCGTGCCGTGTTTATGTTATTTTAGCTCGAGGGGACATTCCGTGCTGTATTTATGCATTATTATTTCCGTTGTTCGTTTGCTATTTACTGCATTTATTGGCAAGATTTGATATTCCTCCTGTACTGCATGGCAATTTCTGAGTTACGGACTGAGTTCCGGTGGATAAATCTTGAGGTGATTTTGATCAAGTGATTTTATTGAAATGTATTATTGAAAAAGCAATGGTTTTGAAATGATTATATTTGAATGACTTTTACATCGAAGGTATATTTGAAAAGCACTAGTCTTGCCTAAAATGATAATTGGAAGTCATTTATTGGGGAAGAATCTTGGGGAATTTTCATATTTTGAAGGAAACTATATTTTACGTAATTCTCTCTATTAAATATACTTATATCTACTTTAGGAGAAAGTATGTTTTCAAAGGAAACTCTTCCATACTAAAATAATATTTATTTGCAAAAGTTTTTCATACGAACTACTGTTTAATGACTTCAACCAGTTATGGAATTTGAAGGCTAAGGCCCAATGTGAACAATCCGACGTGGAGTTGAGTTATTGGTGCTCTCTATTGTATTGTTTTCTTTTCGATTCGGCTTGTTTTGCTGTCCATTTTTCTGTGTATTTTTGTGCTGTTTCGTGATTGATTTCTGTAATTTCATTCCGCTTTATATTGTCATTGTTGTGAATTATTTCGTGAAGTCTTAGATAGATGTAACGTTCGGTCATTTCCATGTTCATGTTATTTATTTTGTAGACCAGTGGTGTCTTGACTAGTCCTCGTCAATACTCCATCGAGGTTAGTCTTGATACTTACTGGGCACCGATGTGGTGTGATCATACTACACTTCTGCACATTTTTGTGTGCAGATCCAGGTATATATTGTAGTAGCTGTGTGGATTATTGCCGAGGAGACTCAAGGTAACCTATTTCTGCGTTTGCAGGTGTTGGAGTCACATTCTTTGTTTATTATTCATACACGGTTGTATTTATTTCCAAACAGTTGTACTTAGAAGTTGTAGAAGATTCGAAGAGCTTATGACTTGTATTACCGGTTTTGGGAAAGTTTGTACATTCTGTTGAGATTCTATATCGAGACTGTTAGTTGTCCTTTCATTATTGTTGTTATTCAGTAACTGTTATGCTTACCTAGTAGGACTAGGTACCATCACGATACCCAACAGAGGGAAATTTGGGTCGTGACAAGTTGGTATTATAGCTCTAGGTTCATTGGTGCTACGAGTCATAAGCGAGTTTAGTAGAGTCTTGTGGATCGGTACGGAGACGTCTGTACTTATCTTTGAGAGGCTACAGAACTATTAGGACAATTTCTCTTCCTTCATTCATATTGTGCGAGTTTATTGATCTTGAAGTTTGAAATTACCGTTCCATTATTTCTCCAATGGTGGGGACACGAACGACGGTTCCTGATGATGTTACCCCGAAGCAAGTGTCGCAAGGGTCAGAGGCCAATGAGGAGCATGTGCCGCAGTTAAGATGCCTACTAGAGCAACCGTTGAGGAGTCGCCAGTAGTTCTAGTTGGGGGACAGGTATTGGGGGTGCCTGTTGCTACCCCGAACTTGAGGAGACCTGAGTGCATTTTTGAGTATAAGTGGTACACTGACTCAGGCAGGGTTGATTCTAGTGCACCCGTTGCTTCACAGATCAGGGGAGGAGTTCAGACTCCCACCCTCTACACTCCAGAGTAGTGAGATCATATTGGTCAGGTTCCAGTTGTTATGGCAGCACGACATGTGGTTTCAGTTCAACACGTGGTTAGGACAGTAGCCTCTGAGGAAGAATACCTTGGACTTTAGAGGTACATAAAGTATCACCATTCTATTTTTCGGTGGATTGGCGGCGGATGGTGCCCAGGGTTTCCTGGAGGAGTGTCACTATATTCTTCGTGCTTCGTGTATTGTGGAGACGAGCATGATTGCTTTTGTCACGTATCAGGTTCATAGTAGTGGGTTGATCAGTGGTGGAGGCATATGAGTTGGGGTAACCGGGCCGAGTTAGCTTCACTAGCATGGATTCAGTATTTTGGAGATTCTTTGATAGAGGTTGCACCTCAGTTCCTTCGGGATGTACGGCGCGTGGGGTTTGAGCAGTTGCGTCAGGGCGCTATGTCACTATTGGAGTATGCCGTTAGATTCAGCGAGTTGGCCAGATATGCACTTCGCTTGGTTGCTTCAGTTAGGAGATGAGTCTGTAGGGTCATTTGGGAGATTCAGGCATGATATTCGATTCAGCGGGACTCGAGAGTTAGAGTAGGATGCCTCGTTTCAGCAGGTAGTAGGGATCGCTCGCCGGTTAGAGCGCACGTGGGACCGGGAGCGAGAGGACAGACGAGATCATGGAGAGAGAGTCTAGGGAGGCAATGAGGCCTCGTAGATCGGAGGAATCTACTGGTCGGTATTATGGAGGCAAGGTACGACATGGTAGAAGTTTTGTGGGTCAACTATATCAGTTTGCATTACCAGCTTCGCATGGGATTTCAGGTACTCATCAGTCTCAGAGGATCGTATTGTTTGTTTTCCACAGCCATGTTGGCAGAGAGATTGTTTTCAGTGCGGAGATGTTAGCCACAGGGTGAGAGATTGTTCCAGGATTCTGGTAGGCATATGGTTATGTTATTTTAGCACGAGGGGACATTCCGTACCGTATTTATGCATTATTATTTCTGTTGTTCATGTTTGCTATTTACTGTATTTATTGGCAAGATTTGATATTCCTCCTGTACTGCATGGCAATTTCTAAGTTACGGACTGAGTTCCGGTGGATAAATCTTGAGGAGATTTTGATTAAGGGATTTTATTGAAAATTATTATTGAAAAATAAATGGTTTTGAAATGATTATATTTGGATGACTTTTACATCGAAGGTATATTTCAAAAGCACTAGTGTTACCTAAAATGATAATTGGAAGTTATTTATTGGGGAAGCATCTTTGGGAAGTTTCATATTTTTAAAGAAACTATGTTTTACGTAATTCTCTCTATTAAATATACTTATATCTGCTTTTGGAGAAAGTATGTTTTCAAAGGAAACTCTTCCATACTAAAACGATTTTTATTTGCAAAAGTTTTTCATACGAACTGTTGTTTAAAGATTTGTACCAGTTATGGATTTTAATGGCTAAGGCCCGATGTAAACAATCCGACGTGAAGTTGAGTTATTGGTGCTCTCTATTGTATTGTGTTTCCTTTCGATTCGGCTTATTTTGCTGTCCATCTTTCTGTGTATTTTTGTGTTGTTTCGTGATGGATTTCTGTAATTTCCTTCCGCTTTATATTGTCATTGTTGTGAATTATTCCGTGAAGTCTTAGATAGATGTAACGTTTGGTCATTTCCATATTCGTGTAATTATTTTGTTGACCAGTGGTGTCTTGACTAGTCCTCGTCACTACTCCACTAAGGTTATTCTTGATACTTACTGGGCACTGATGTGGTGTGCTCATGCTACACTTCTGCACATTTTTGTGTGCAGATCCAGATATATATTGTAGTAGTTGTGTGGATAATTGCCGAGGAGACTCAAGGTAACCTGCTGCTGCGGTCGCAGGCGTCAGATTCACTTTCTTTGTATTTATTATTCATACACTGTTGTATTTATTTCCAAACAGTTGTACTTAGAAGTTGTAGAAGATTTGAAGAGCTTATGACTTGTAGTACCGATTTTGGGAAAGTTTGTACATTCTGTTGAGATTCTATATCGAGACTATTAGTTTTTCTTTCATTATTGTTGTTATTCAGTAATTGTTAGGCTTACCTAGTCCCTAAGACTAGGTGCCAACCCAACAGAGGGAAATTTGGGTGACACAATACTCTAAGGCTCGGTAAATATCAGCTAAGATCATAGGGATAATGCTGAAGGTTTGCCCATCGATCCCTTCCATCAAGGCCCTGGTTACCATGGCTAGCCTGGTATGGATCCTTTTTCCTCCTTGTCGGGAACACTATCAAGCCCAAAAAACACACAATAAACACGAATACCCTGCGGTAGATGTGACCCAGAGACGTGATGGAAAACTCGTCATGATAGGTACGGTATGATTTGCTGTGACTGTATCTTTCGTACAAGTACTCGAAAGGTATGTAAGATTGTTTCAAACACTCCAATTCAACATTCTTATTCAACCCCATCATTTCAAAAAACCTTTGCCTGTGCGGTTCTCAGGTACCAACAACCCAGGGCTTTCCCAAGCTATCCCAGCAAGTCCTCATATTTCTTCTAAAAGCAGCGTCATTTCAATATTCCCAAAGCGGAATACAACTCTTTCACTATCCCAAAACAAAGTGGCATCCTCAATCAGCATGTTGTTCGGCTGGATGTCCATAAGAGAAGGTAAATTGCCCAGATGCTTCCTCACGTGTTTCTTATCACTTGAAGGAGGGTCTCCCCACCAGTCTAGGAGATTTGGTGGGATATTGCTGACCATACCGAATCTGGGGACCTCGTGCCTCATTTTCTACAATACAAAAATGGTTAGGCCCTTCCCCCCACCAGACTCAACTATTTATACACTTAATGATTAGTATACAAGCATTTAGTTCTCCAAATTAATGCATAGAAAGTGATCGTATCCGTTGGGATTATGAAAACCCCAGTGGACTTTTGGATAAGGCTGTCTTAAAGGGTTATTGTGCGGACGACATATTAACCCAACTAGGTTTGACCATGATGCATGCAATATAACAAGGGGAAGGTGTTAGGCACCCCTCGAAGTCCACAACTGTGGGTCCCGACCAAACTTACGTTGTGAATTAATCAGGTGCAAATAAGCAGTCTAATCACACATATTTAAATGAGTGAAAGGGGTCCTAAGTTATTTATCCTATAGGATCATATCCATGCAATGCACGGTAATCACTCCTCGATGAGGGGCTACACGTTGCACTAGCGCACGGGTCATCATATCCTTTTCTACCCATTACCCTACCCCTTAGTGGTTATTAAGCGAATTTTATTTAGCGAGCTCTAAGCGTACTGCTACCCGTCCCTTCCTTGTGGTCCCGGAGGAGTTTTAGTACCTCTAAATCTAGGCAATTCTAGACAACCCCTAAGGTATTTAGAAAGGAAAAATCTAGGCGACAAGCAAATAATAGGTAGGACCAGCAAGTAAGTGAAAGAAAGCAATTAAAAGGCTCATGTTTACCTCCACACATATAGAAAACAAACATCACGTCTCAAACACAAATACAGGTAGTTTTTAGAAAGAGTCCCAGGACATGATGTCTAGGTGAATATTAATATACAGAATATGCAACATTGTTTAACAAACTCAATGGCAGAGTCCTAATCAGTTTGCCTACTGATTTGTAAAACTTAGCAGTGAACAATCAAAAATACAGTTTCCAATTTTATATAGAGATTAATTACCTAAGGCTTGCCTAGGCGTGAGACTGTACGCAGTAACAATTACAAGTTATTTTAAACAGTTTTGAAGTTATTTAACCTACAAACATGTTGTTCTAGGTGACATGGATTTGAAAATGAAAGATTGGTACAAGTTATACTCAGTAAAGCATACACCTATATGCGAGACTGTTTTTATGCCTCTTCAGGATCAGTGACTTATTTTAATTAAACTAGGCGTATTCAAACTAATGCTAACAGAATTCCTAGAACATGGTATCTAAATGCACATAGGAGTGACATATTTTTTTGTTAATGTTATTCATTAATCTAATATCAGGATTTCTAAGTGAGAATACTTGTGCAACATTAAAGCATGGGTTGGCGATATGTGATATACTGAAGTAGTAAACGTGAAGCCCTAAGAATAGGATATTTAATGCAGGTTTGATATGAATTGCAAGTAATGAGCATATCAGCCCTAGGACATGGATTCTAATGCGAACTCATAGAATATAAACCTATAATATGCTTTCTATCCAGTATCATTATCAAGATCATACAGCTACCCTCCCCATTTTTCACTAGCCACCCCAATATTTGTTACAAATAATTATTACAAACTAATGAATAAATTACATAAATGAACAGAAATCGAACTATAGGGAGCCTGAAATAGGCACAAGGCAAACCTGGTAAGGCCAAGCCTTCAATGATCTCAAATGCCAAAGGATTTCATAGCCAGATTTGTGTCCAGGTGTGTCAGAGTTCCCTAAGCACCTCAAGGATCTCGGGCAGTGCTCACACCTAGACTTTTCATAACAGGGATTGAGTAAGTGTAGTGTGGAAGGGCCAGTCCCAGTGTGCCAGAGTTCAAAGGGATCTCAAGAGGATCCCAAGGCAGTACACACACTGGAGGGGCAGAACCTAGGGACTTAGGAGTAAAGTGAGAGTGCTTGACATAGTTTTGAAAAGAAAACAACACTGAAATAATTCAATAAGTAAAGAAGTTTTCTGAAAATAAGGACTGATCAGTTAGTAAAACAGTTTGAAAACAATGTAAACATTTCTTTTTGAAAAATCAGTAAGCAGCCTGATTGGCTACAGAACCAACAGGTCCAACGTTAACAGAATTCACACAAGGGTATTGAGGGGACATACAGAACATATATAGTGAAACATATAGCAACAGGAGCACAAATGCCTTTTCAAGAGTTTTATAGGATTAAGGAGTTAATCATACAACTAGTAGTAAAGACATAGAGCATGGATCACAGAACAACCATGTGGAAACAAATTACACTGGACATATGAGCCATAGAACCAGGGTTACTTAGAAATATTAGACAACTTAGCAAAGCAGATTAAACCAGAACCTTAGTAAATAGATCAGGCAAACCATCAAACATACTGACATACATGGAACAAAATCAGGTTGAGGCATGCTAGAGAAAGCAATAGGCAGATCCTTAGACATGCTAATCACAAGTTAAACAGGACAGAATTCATACAGGCTAGTGATTAAACATGGTAGTTCAGGCATGCTAGGTGAAACAATGATTTAGACATACAAGTTATGCATTGAACAACAAGATGTTAAGCAGGAACAAGACTGGAAATCAATGAACTAAAGCAGTAACAGAGCACATTGAATTTTGAACTTGAAATTGAACTAGGACATACCAGCTAAGGAGAGAAAAACACAGGATACGAGCAGATGTGGTGTAATAACTAGCCTTGGCTTACAACCGGCTAGTTCAGCAACATTTGCAAGTAACAAAGAAGAGCAGAGAGTTTTGAGTGTAACAGAGAGTTTTGAACTAGTGTTCGTGTGTGTAGTGAAAATAGAGGAGAGTATATATAGCAGCTGAGAGCTAGACAAAATAAGGTAAAAAATTAATTGTCCAGCAATTAGGAAAATTTACAGAATCAGTCATACATAAAATCAACATAGTCTCCCATAATCAAGGGTTAATCAATCAACAGTAGAGAGCAGGACATTATTTAAGGAAAGAAATCAAGTCAGACTTAGGTACAGAGTGGGCAATTAGGGGTAAATGAACAGGAGTTTAATTAAGGAAACAACTAGTGAAGAATCATGAAATATCATGGTTAATCAAAATAAGGCAAGAAATAATTAAAAGGTGTAAAAATAGGGAAATAATCGAGAAATCAGCACATAGGTATCAATATAGAAAATCAGTGAATCAAAGACTTAAAAAAATAATACTAATTTAAGGAAAATAATATAGATTTCCATGAATAAACAGATAAGCCAAGTATAAACACATAAAATCAGTCAAGAGTTGAATCAGGAATCCTAATAGAGACATACTAGGGTAAAATCACAAGACATTCAAATTAAACGAAGGAGAGATCATGTGAATCAAAGCATAGAACAAAATCATGTAGCAAGTAACACGGACAAACTCAAAATCCAAACAAAAATGTCAAAAAATTGGGGTTTTAGCATTAGTTAGGGTTAAGGAAAAATTTAACAAAATCAGTCGAAAACACATAAGAATAGGAGATTAAACACTTAAAATCAGAAAATGAAAAGCCACTCAAAAATCAGAAGATTTTCATAAAAAATCATGTGAAATAAGTTCAACCCATCTCAGATCTGTACAGATCTGAGAAGTTCAAAGGACGAAATTAGGGTTTTTACAAAATAACACAGAGATGAAGATATAGCCTTAGAAACCCATAGGTTTAAGGCAAAAATAAGAAGATCTTACTAGAAATCGAACCAGAGTAGCCTGAGACAGGCAGGAAAGAACCAAAGTCGTAAGTGGACTGACTTTGGTCCCTTGAGGACCTTAGAAACGACAGTACCCAGCATAAGAGAGACCCTTGGAGGTATGAGGGTGGTGAGAAACCACCATGGACGGCGGTGGAGAGTGACGGCGAGGGAGGAATTAGGGTTGGTTTTAGAGAGCATTTGAGAGGAGGGGAGGTGAGTGACGACTGGGTGAGAAGAGGAAAATGAAAGGTCTAGGAGGGGTAGTCTTTAGGTTTAATTATGGCAGGAGTAATTTGTGCCGTTGATAAAAAAATGATCAACAACCAGGATTCAATAAGACCTGGGTCGGGTTAGGTAAGGGGTTTGAGCTTGGGTTTATTAGGCTGATTCATAAGGGTATTTGGGCTAGCTAATTAGGCTGAGATTGAAATAAATAATGGCTATTTGTTAAATACCCCAAATAAATTAGTTAAAATAATTTGTAAAACAATTACTAATTATAAAAAATGAATTTCATGCATAGAAATATTTTAAAATGGTTATTTAGTATATAAAAATACAAAAGACTAATTTCTGGTAAAAAAATAATACAAAAATGTATGCATGGGCTATAATTGCAAAGTTATTGCAATTGTAGCCAAAAGGTGCCAATATGGCTATTTATAGAATAATTGGACTTAATAAGACCATAAATAGTAAAATGAACCAAAAAATATTTTTGAAATCATTTGTGATGAAATTTTATGATTATTTATTAAAAATAAAATACTGGACAAATTAATAAAAATATGAAAAATTACGGGAAAATACCAATTGATACTAATGCATGATTTTGAAGACATATATGCAATTAAAAAATTATTTTGGTAACACTTGGGTATCAACAGTGAAGAGTGCGTGCTCGAACTTATTTGTGAAACTTGGCCCTTTAGGAATCTTAGGTCCTTATATTCACTGAGTATGAATTTGTACTTGACATGATTGAGTTCCTAATTCTAGTTTCATCTTTACTTGCCTAATTTAGAATTTCTTGCTTTTTGATTTACTCTTATTGCCTATTTGACTCCAAATTGACTAAACTGAAGAGTTCATCCCTTTTACTATCATGCTATATTTTCATAACTGCTTATCTCTATTTTTAATTTTCATTACCACCGTATAACTATTTAGTCTTAATTAAATTTATGGTTACCTTCCGTGTCACGACCCAAAATCCCACACGGGTCGTGATGACGCCCAACATCGGAGTCAGGCAAGCCAACAATTGTTTACTAGTGAGATTTTCCTTATTTACATACCAATCCCACATATTTCCCGAAGTTTTAAACTTAGCTCATTTAAATAAAAGTGGAAACATTTAACAATTTAAATACATACAACCAAAATGATCGTAATCCAATATATATGTACAGTCCCAAAATAAGAGTCTACTATGTGCATGCCAGGAACTAGTGTCACAAGTCAACAGGCGAACTAGTAGAATATACAAAAGATGATACAAAATTGTACTGTTGTCTGAGAGGAATAGACAGAAAAAAAAAAAAGATAACTCCATAGCACAACTGACAAGCATCAGGGGGGTGCAGCTCACCGTGGAGTCCAGTCCAGAAGATAAGTCAAGCTCCAGTCGGATAACTAGAAACATCAGCCTCAGAACCTGTACAATTAAGTACAAAAGTGCAACATGAGTACATAAATATATATGTACCCAGTGAGTATCCCGCCTATCCTCGAAGAGGTAGTGGCGAGAGGTTGACATGACACTCACTAAGGCCCAACAGTAATAATGTAAAACAGGATATACGAAATGCAGTAGACATGTGAGGCAATAAGAAGCAGATACCTATCAAATACAGAAAACCAGGAAACTACTGAAAATAAGCAACAATGTACACTTTCCTTTTCCCCCCAAATATCTGTCAAATCAATATCAATGGAAAACAGTACCTAATAGCCCAAGCGCACACAAGGGTAAGACAACCGGCCGGAGTCATAAGGAAATATCTAGACACCAAATGGACGTAAAGCTTCCCCCGCTCGCGAATTATACCTGCGACTCGGGTGCTGACACATTTATATGCATTTACCATAAAGCTTCCCTCAATCGCGAATCATACCTACGACTCGAGTGCTGACACACTTATGTATAATTACCATAAATCTCCCCTCGATCGCGAATCATACCTGCGACTCGAGTGCTGACTCTTATATATAATTAACATAAAGCTTCCGTCGATCGCGAATCATACCTGCGACTCGAGTGCTGACTCTTAT